>WNWK01003916.1:0-37500 GCA_009830355.1 Cherax destructor
CTCTGTAGCTATCGTTGGGAGTGTTTGACATGTCCCTGCGCTGCCCTCCACTATCTCACTCCATGACCGGGTAGTTGACTCCTGCCCCATCGTAGTCGTTTCCTGTCCTGTCCTGCTTGGTCGATTGAGCCCCTCCTCAAATCGTTGCTGCCCTCTCTTTGGACAATTTGCTGCTACATGTTCAAATGCCCCACATGTCGGCACGTCCGCTGTTGACCCACGTACGTTACACACCTGTGTCCTGAACTCAGGCATTACTACGTATGATGGTATAGGTCGCCTGATGGACATCTTAAAGAATAAGACCCCTCCATGATTCCTTCAAAGGGTCCCTCATGCCACTTTCCCACATTTGCAGCATGTACAATCCCATATTCCTTGAAGACTTCCATTAGATCCACTGGATCCGCCTCGAATGGTACGTTTCTCACCCTTATCCACGTATAGGACCGGAGACATCTCTCAACCGCACCTCCATACTTGAGTTAACTGCATATACTTGGTCTTGATACTTGTCTACCAACCTTTCATACTGCTGTGTTGACGACAGTTTCACGAATACCCTGGTTAGTCCATTTAAGGCTACACCATATAGGTCACCTATGTCAATCTTGTATGTATCCTTCAACACCATAGGTAGGATTGTACCGGCTGTGGACGGGTGCAACACGCCCTTTACAATTTCAATACAGACAGTGTTGACGCGACGTCTGGCAGCTGCCGCCATGTTGAAGAAAATAAAGTTTCGTCTCGGCACCACCAGGAGGCAGAGCACCAACGACCGCCCAGTATGGTTGCTGGACGAGGAATGATCTATAAACTTTTATTAATCGTGTAACTCATGACGTTTTTCCAGTATCAATCGCTTACTCCCATTTGAACAGAGCTGAAAAATACCGTTCTACAAATTGTCGGAGATAAAGATACAGATAGTACATTATACTCCTAAATTTTAGGAAAATTTACCATCGCTGAGCAACAATATTTTAATCCCAACCGATTGTGATTATAAGACACATTCACCATCAAGACATTTAGTGAAGGGGTTTCGCCATTGGTGAACTTTTCAGTCCTAATACAGAGATAGTTAAAGACATTGTATACATAGCAGAGAGAGATCAGGTGCAACCCAAAAAAGGTACGTTGACCTCACCACTGTACCTGTCTTTCTAATCTATATATATGCTGGAGTTTTGACTGTAAAGTAGGACTGAATAGATCACCGGTGGTGAAAGGTCCCCTTCGACAAATATTTAGATAACATAGTTCTTATAGGAAAAGCATAAGCCTGCGAAACAAAAACATTATATATTCATATATGTACTAACTGTCACTGTAAACAACTGTATATAACATCGTGATACTCTCTCTGAAGAGCCTTAAACTCTGCGACAATGTGCTGTAAATAAGTATTGACAGTTTTAGTGTAATATCCATATACGTACAAGGTATTTTGGTCGTCTGTGGAATGTTTCTCACAAAGAGCGTCACTGGAGTGTGGAGAAACTTCGTGTTTTGCTGTTAATTACTCTGCTCACCTGAACAGGTAGTCCACAGTACGCCTTGTTACCAGATATTTCGCTCATTTCTCGCTAATTGGTTTAAATTCAGCGTCTGTCGATTTTGCCAGGAATATTAAGGTTGCAATTTTATTAGTATACCACCGATCAAGAATACTTAAAAACGGATGAAAAGAAACTAGCAGTGTGTATATATCTGAAATATACTTGAAAAGAGGTTAATGTATTACACTTGCCAGTGTACATGCACTCACCCTTTTCCCTAAAATTCCATAAAGCCTCCCATAATTATACTTTTCCCTCTCATACATTTTAATTCATATATTCTGCGTTCGTTAAAAAAATTCTGGTCACCTGTGTTAAAATCCGTATAAAATGTGCCGCTAAAACACTTTTTTGTTCATTCACCTTAGAAAATATTATCATAACACGTCTATTTGAACATTTTGCCCTTCCGGTTACTTCTTAATATGACCAGTATATGAAAGTCTAAATTTTTTTTTTTATATTTTATTATAAAAACCATAGTACATAATAAGAAAATCTTACAAAACAGCGCTTCACTATTGCTTCCAGAGCAACAAATACAAAATAACCAGCAAACAGTGTCTACATTCTGTATATAACGAACAATAAAACCTGACCAACAAGTATATACCTACATAATATTTATACTATATGCATTCTTTGAAAACATCCTTAATGATATACTGGCAGTGTAATCACACTAGAACAAAATGACTACTTGTTATGTTCTCACTATTTCATGAACCTCTAGATTATTTAAATACAAATACATGATAGCCAAATGATTATTACAGAAATCTAAAACACCCCTCGGTACATCCATAATAATATAATGACTGTTTTTCTCACCAGTACAATATATGGAACATATTAGCCTAAACCCTACAAATCATCTCCAAGAGTGCCAATGACTATTTAACAGTAACACAAATCTTACATTATACAATACAATAATCAAAGGATCATGTCATAGCGTTCATAAAGCCTATGTCCATGTAAAAGAATGCATAAACCTCATTAAGCATACATACTTCCTTAATATTTTCAATGTGTCTTATTAATTAAAGGAAACTGTGTACTCCTTAATATCACCTCTTAACAAGTGAAACTTTTACAATATTGATAGAAAAATTATCTTCTGAACTTTTGTGTTTCTCAACACATTGAAGCAAATATAACATAATTTAATTACACCATTTGAAGGAACTAAATGACAGTTCCTATATTAAGCATGATTTGAAAATTATAACTTCTCAATAACACATCCTCTCAACACTACCAAAAACCCCCGCTGGCGTACTCCATTTAATTGAACATGTCCTTCGTCACGTCCTAATGTAGTATGGTCCATCCTGATACACACTTTCATCCTCCTATTCCTATGCTCCCCTTTCTCGTCAGTTGTCTTTACCCCAACTCTCAAAATCAGAGTATGTTAGTCTCCAGTCTTCCACCTTCCCCCAGGATCAAACAGCTAGACGTCTATATCACACCAACAAATCTACCCCCACCCTACCTACTACTATCCCACATTGAATCCAGTCCATTCCCACACTACATTTAATCATCGTAATAATTTTTCCACTGTTAAAGATCTATACCCCTCAGAAAAACTCGCTACCCATTTACCTCCATATAATATCCTGTTTCTACACATGGTCCTATACACGCTACCCGATAATGCTCTGACCCTACAGACCCCACCACCTCCCGCATTCCCCACGATACGTGCAAAAAATCCGAACTTACATCTTAATTGCCCGTCCTACTTCTTTCGGTGTTCCCTCCATCAAAACTTAAGGCCCTCAAGAGCGAAAAATGTCCCCCCACTCCCACCAACACAATAACCCTTGCAAGCCACAGCCTCACTACCTCTAACGATTCACAAAAGTAGACAGCATGATGGGCTGTCTCTTCATCCCACACCACTGACATGCATTCGTACTCATCAACCCCATTCTATACAATGCCGTCCTAGACGCCAATATCCCAATAAAATCTATATACTACTTCCCTGACCCTTGGCCTGAAACGCATCTTTCTAAATTCCCCCAAATCTCCCTCCAATTATAAACCGGAAATTGTTCCTGCCCTGCCCACCCCTACCCTATCACTAACCCTCCCCAGCCTACCCACCTTTACCTTTTTAGGCTCCCTCGCTTATCAACAACTGCCTTGCCATATCTTCCACACACCCGCAATTCCTTCCCCTCCCACCACTTTCGTACATCCTCCATGACCCTCCCTACACGCAATCCCCACCCCCTTTTCTCCAAAAAACACTGTTTTACATACACAGCTTTCACCCTATTTTCCAAGGGAATAAGTCCCAACCCACCTTTTCGGACTTTCATCATAACGACCTCCTTTCTTAACCATGGCCTTCCATACCCCACACATACCTTAACACTTTCCTTTGTAATTCTCTTACCTCTTCCATCCTCAAAGGATACACGGCAGCCACATTCCACACCTTACTATATCAAGGTATTCACCACCACCACCCTCTGTATTGGTGTTACATCTCCCGGCCTCCAGCCCCTCATTCTACCCAGGCCCTACCCACCACCTCCACAGAGATTTACCTGCCTAGCCTCTTCCACATCCGCCATATATCTATTCCACAAATTTTAATCCTATCAACAACCTTCCATCCATACGCCTCTCCCAAGCCTCCTCCCACCCACATTCCCACTTCCAATAACTTAGATTTCGCACCATTGACCCTCATCCCTGTCGCCGCCCCAAAAATCTCTATAATCGTCCCACGTTCGCCAACCCTTCCTCCCCACCCACTAGTACAGTTGTATCATCTACGTACCCCACTATTCCCACACCACAAGCCTCCCCCTGTCCACTCTCTCCCCTCCTTCCTCTATTAACCTATAAAAAGAATCTTGCAAACACGCGAATAGGATTTGTGACAATGGACACCCCTGTCTCAATCCCCTTTCCATCATCACCTGTCGTCCCAACTTCCCGTTCACCTGCACCTGCACCTTTGCTGAATTATACAAAGTCTCTACCCATGCGGCAATGTCCTCTCCATATCCCTGTCTTCTCAACATAATTCCCAACATTCGTCGATCCACACTGTCATGCGCTTCCTTCCAATCAATTCCCAGAACACCCCGCCCTTCCTACTCTCAATAAAATCCTTGATACGACCATGTCACATTCATACTTCTACCAGGTATACCAACTGCCCCTGATGTATGACTTTGTCAAGCACCAATTTCATCCTATTACCCAATATTTTTGCAAAAATTTTATAATCCCCACACATGAGGGATAAGGCTCTATAATTTCCCAAGGTCCTCTTCTCCCCTTTCTTCGGCACCAGAACAACCACCCCCGTACTCTGCGTTTCACCCAACCGTCCCTTCTCTTTCATACAATTGAACAAAAGCACCAAACATTCTCAATGTTTCCCAGTTAATACGTAAAAGTCATTAGGTATTCCATCTATACCTGGTGCCTTTCCTAACGTTAAACTAGCCACAGCCTCCCCCACCTCCTGCTCACTTATACTTCCACTAAACTCTCACACTCCTCTTTTCCACACGACACAGGATTCCTTCCTCAATAATCCCTCCCTCCCTACCCCTCTCTGTCCTCTCCCTAATTTCCTCTCAAACCAAAAATCAGCATAATTGCTTATACCATCTGTCGTTCCTAACACTTGTCCCACGTTATAGCCACCTACCCCTGTAACACTTCTACCCCCATTATCGTAGGTACACCTCTGTCTGTCTCTGAACTGTCGCAACACGCAACCAGATGGTTTATCCCCCATAACGCCTCCTCAATGCCTCCCCTGACTCTTATGTCGTCAAAGCGGTCATTTTGAATGTCCTTTAACCTGCCCTCAAGTCCCGTATTTCCCCAAACCTACTACCCCCAATAACATTCCTGCAGCTGACCCTCTAAATACTTCTGAAGACCAAACTTCCACCCAGCCTCCTCCTTACCTCTATTTCTGTAATATTCCTTATTCTCTTCTTCGCACTTGTTTCCCACCATTCAGAAAATCCTTCTCCGTTCCCTGCCCCTTCCTTCCATAATGACCCCCACCATTCGGCAAATAATGTCCGCTCTTCCTCCCCCCAGCAAACTTACATTCATCTTCCAAAAACTATTGTACCTGCGTACCATTCCCTCCCACGTCACCTCCACTATAACACCACGATGATCTGAAAACCAATATCTAACGTGCGAACCCTCCCCACTGTAACATCCTTTGTGACATACACTCGATCTAATCTGGCAGCATATCCTCTTCTCACGGGTATGCTCTACACCAACCATCTCCCCTTACCACATCTAATACCCCCACCTCCCTCAATAATGTCGCAAGACCCCTAACTCACAACCTGCCCCTCTAGGTTCCACATCTTTTTCCTAATAATACAGTTCCAGTCACCACAACACCGTAATCATTGGCAGCCCTCTCAAATAAAAAGTCAAGACATCCCTCACAAACTCCTCCTTAACTCTACGATTACTGTCAGCAGGCATGTAAATACCTACAAAGCACACCCTTATGCCTCCCAACACTCCATCCACCCTCCCTACTCTCCCCCTCCTCCCTCCTCCCAAGCTAACAATCGGAAGGGGGTGGATTCTTTCACACCCACTGCCACCCCACCCTTTAACTTCCCGAGCTACCTGCAAATATTTGATACCCTTTAATCTCAAATCTCTACCACACCTGAAGTTATGCTCTTGTATAAAACACACGTCTATGTCATATCGTCTCAGTATAACCTCCATCCAACTACGCTTTACTTCAGCCCTAAGGCCATTTGCATTTATTGTTAAACACTGGAATACGCCAACGGGGGCTTTCCCCTGGGTGTCTTTGTTCTACCTGTGGCACTCTTTACTATACTACCTTTAGTCCTGTCTTGTCTCACACTATGTCCCCCCGCCTTTCCCTGATCTCCCACTGTCCCTTTCCCTGGCCTCTCCACCCATACCTTCTTGCCTGAACGCTGGCCAGGTGTTAGAACATCATCATCCGATGTTTCGCCAGCCCTCTTTCTAGATTTAACCCCAACCTCCATCTCATCCGTGCTCACGTCCTCTTCCCTATGCACAATGGCCTCCACCTCTCGCTTCTGTAGCCTGTCTGCCCCTTCCTCTAACACATTAACAGCTTGGATAAGCCTTTCCTCCTCTCCCTGCAATGTTCCGTTCGTTCCCGAGGCATCCACCTCCGAACCAGCCAGAAAAGTGCTTATCATCTCTTGCACTGGTTTCGGCAATTCCTCTTGTTGCACACCCTCCACCGTCCCATCAGTCTCTAGTACATGTTCCAACTCACCCACTGGCGAAGCACCCAGTGCTTCAGGGAGTGTCACACAACGGTCCTCCACTCCTTGCACTACATCTGCCCAACTGGCATTACCCATCTCCACCACATTCGCAGGTACAGGTTCCTCAAAAGGGGCTTGTACCACAGGTACATTATGAGTCACCATTCTCGACGCCAGTGCTGCGGGGCACCCGCCGCCATATGATCGTATGCCCCACATTCTGCAAGTCTTACGCTGTCCTGCGTAAGTGACAAACACTTGCGTCCTAAATTCGTCCAGCATGACATATGACGGTATGGGGCGTTTTAAGGTCATTTTTAAAGTGTAAGAGCCCTCAGGCAATCCTTCATAAATTCCGTCCGTCCAACGCCCCATTGTTGTCGTGTGCACTACACCATATTGTTGAAATACTTCACTTAGGTCCACTCCTAAGGTCTCAAATGGCACGTTTCTCACACGAACATAAGTATAGTAGGCCGAAACATCCCTTAGCCTGACCTCTAATCCAGTGTTGACGATGATACATTCCTCCTGGTAGCGTTCCACTATCTTCTCATACGCCTCTGCTGTGTTGAATTTCACAAAAATTCTCCTCGAGCCATTCAAGGCAACTCCGTAAAGGTCATCGTTGATAACACCAAAGGTGTCACGGATAATCGCTGGCAGCAAAACAGAAGCATTTACTGGGTAGATAGCTCCCTGTAGTAACTCAATACACACTGTGTTGCGTCTCCTCCTCATACTGGTCGCCATCTTGCCGAAAAACGGAAGTTGCGCCAAGACTAGGTCAGGAGCTACTGCGCCGCACAACCTCTCAGCCCGAGAGCGAAGAGGTCAATGAGTCTAAATTTAAGCTCAACCGGCTTTGAGAAAGGGGGAGGGGAAGTGGGATGATTTATTAGGGTTAAAACCCATAGACTACACGAGATTTTAAAGGCAACGTGTCATTTGAACATTTCCTGTCAAGGATATTTTAATCCCAAAAATCGGTATTAAAGTAAATTATATATATATATATATATATATATATATATATATATATATATATATATATATATATATATATATATATATATATTCCCCATGGTGTATATAAGTCTCTGCTCAGAACATATGCACAGAGGAACATCCTTAGTTTATATACAAAGGGGACGAGGGAGAGGAACTAGGGATATGGTCAATCCCGGTCTGAGAAAGTATGGGAAGAGAACCAGCTGCTCGTTAGGATTCAGGTTGAAGAAATATTTTGGTTATCATATATTTGGTCATATTAGTTTGCTTATAGCAAGTAACCCCCTGAGAATTGTTTTATACTATTAACTCATTTTGTTTGGTTAGCATATCGGGTATATGTAATTAATAAGTATTAATGTGCAACGCTTGCACTGCACTACGTATATCCTTACTGTTTTGCTTTTGACTATATAATAATAATAATAATTACATTTAAATAATGATTAGCCAAAACTGCCGAAATATCAGAGGACGTTGATCATAGTTGCAGTGTACAAGTTGTTACCTGGATGTCTCACAAGAGAAGAAATGCGACAACTTTAAATAAGAGAGAGACAGACAGGCAGAGGCATGGACACAGACAGTCCAGCGAAGAGGCAGGGCTAGAAGCTGTGACTTGACCCCTGCAATCATAAATGGGTGAGTACAAATACGTGAGTTCAAATATACAGACACAGACACACACACACACAGACACACACACAGACACACACAGACACACACACACACACACACACACACACACACAGACACACAGACACACACACACACACACACACAAACACACACACATACACACACACACACACAGACACAGACACACACACAGACACACACACACACACACACAGACACACACAGACACACACACACACACAGACACAGATACACAGACAGACACACACACACACACACACAAACACACACACACACACTCCGTCTCCGGAGGCACACATCAACCAGATAACTGCGGCAGCATATGGGCGACTGGCAAACCTAAGATTAGCGTTCCGTTACCTTAACAAGGAATCGTTCAAGACACTGTATACCGTGTACGTCAGGCCCATACTAGAATATGCAGCACCAGTCTGGAACCCACACCTGGTCAAGCACGTAAAGAAACTAGAGAAAGTGCAAAGGTTTGCGACAAGGTTAGTTCCACAACTCAGGGGTCTGTCCTATGAAGAAAGGTTGAGGGAAATAGGACTAACAACACTGGAGGAAAGAAGGGTCAGAAGAGACATGATAACGACATACAAAATACTGCGGGGAATTGACAAGGTAGACAGTGACAGGATGTTCCAGAGAGGGAACACAGAAACAAGGGGACACAACTGGAAGCTGAAGACTCAGATGAGTCAAAGGGATGTTAGGAAGCATTTCTTCAGCCACAGAGTAGTCAGGAAGTTAAATAGTCTAGAGAAAGATATAGTGGAGGCAGGAACCATACATAGTTTTAAGACAAGGTATGAAAAAGCTCATGGAGCAGGGAGAGCAGAGACCCAGTAGCAGACAGCGAAGAGGCGGGGACAGGAGCTGAGTCTCGACCCCTGCAACCACAATTAGGTGAGTACAATTAGGTGAGTACACACACACACACACACGGATCTAGTTAGATTTATGGCTATCAACTATACGAGTCAGCAAGATCAAGAATGTGGATGTCCAGGAAGATACACATCTCTCTGTGTATGTAAATCATTGTTCTGAATGAATGGTTGCCCTCTGTTCACTAACATGAAAGTTACTCAATCACTGCATAGTTGCTTAGGTTGGTTAATGGGGTTTAAAATATGTCGACTACACTTGGGCCATTAAGGCTACACGTAACCTTTTTTTTACCACCGGACAGGAATACTTTAATTCCTAAAAAATAGGTATTAAAGTACATTCTCAGCATATGTACGCTGAGAGAAATACACCTCTCAGTATTCATATTCTGTTTATCTTCATGGAGACTTAACTCGAGGATTGGACTGTCTTCATCTTTCTCCCCTTTCTCCTTCTTTCTCCTCCCTCTCCCCCTTTTCTCCTTCCTCTCCCCTCTTCTTTCTCCTCCCTCTCCCCTCTTCTTTCTCATCCCTCTCCTCCTCTCCCCATAGATTTGCCTAGACAGCTGGCTGCTGTAAACCCACCGGCAGTGTGGGTTTCTCTGCATCGACACAACTAGAGATTTTGAATATTTCGCCTGCTCTTGCGAATTCCTAGCATTGTAAAAATCTCTAATTGTGTCGATGCATGCAGGGGATGAGATAAAAAGCTGTATGCCACCTGCCTGAAAGCTGGCTGCCGTGGATCAACGTCTAGCGTGAGCTGGGCGCCAAGGTATTGGACCAGTGTGGTACGGTCGGTTAAGCACTGCGTACCTTGTTACAAGGTTCGTAGGTTCGAGTCTCCTTCGACCAGAGATCAGTGTTTGTGAATATTTCGCCTGTTTGTGAATTCCTAGCGCGCATATATATATATATATATATATATATATATATATATATATATATATATATATATATATATATATATATATATATATATATATATATATATATATTACGCTCGAGTCGTAGTCCCGAGATTAAAGGTCCAATACTTTACCACTGAGCTATTAAAAGCTCGGTGGTAAAGCGCTGGATTTGTTAATCTATTGACCTCGGTTCGAGCCTCCCGTCCACCCTTCTGTTTCTGCATTGACAGTCGACTGTCGATGATGACTTACGAAGTTGAGATATTACCTCACATATGACCCTATTGAGTAAATATTTTAAGAGTAATATATCTTGCATAGTTTAAAATCTTCACAAATTCTATTTATTATAAATTAATCTAATTTGCACAACCCTGAACTTACTTATATTGCCTTTTTATGGATTTTGATTCAATTAACTTTCGCTCAGCCATGGACCTGCTTCGTATAAAGCCCCCTCTCCATTTTTCTGTTTATTCATTTACAGACGGTCATTACGACTGAAATCGAGTTCATAAATTATGTATTTGAGCTATGTGAAGATAGATTTATTGTGAAGGTTGCTGGATCTGTGGGAGAGGACAGTTGAGTCACAGATAATGACCTCTGACGCAGACACGACACAGCAGTGCTGTCTGTGGAACTTTCCTATTAAGAGGCTCCATAGCTCATCGGTAAAACATTGGACCTGCCAATTCCAGGATCACGATTCAAGCTTCCCATCAACACACTGACTCCAGGCCGAGGGACTGATTGCCTCAGCGCCTCTTGATCTTCCACCTTTGTCTGCATTAGACTGAAGAAGCCCCTGGCTGGCGAAACGTTACCAACCAACTCGCTGGATTACGCTTCATTACCTTCCATTCCACAGGTGATGTATTCAATAACATTTAACTTCCCATTAATTCAAATACAATTAGAGATTGAATTGGACGGAAAAATCGGATTTTGATGCTGTATTACAAAACTAACGCAATGCATTTTTGCTTTATTTAACAGCACTTTAAAAACGGGAAAAATGTTTGAACTCCGAGAGGGATAAAAATTTCCAGCCAAAATGACATTAGAGACATGCAAAGTGACGTCCACAAACTTCGCACACGCTCTAAAAACTGGCAAATGCTATTTTATGGCAGAGTTTAGATTTGATAAAGTTGTGTAAGGAGCTCCCCTCCCCATCCTCGGATCATACCCTATTACCTCGTAACCCCTCAACGTTGCGTGACCAGTGCTGGTTGAGTACTTAATGTGTGGTTGAGTACTTAATGTGTGGTTGAGTACTTAATGTGTGGTTGAGTACTTAATGTGTGGTTGAGTACTTAATGTGTGGTTGAGTACTTAATGTGTGGTTGAGTACTTAGTGTGGTTGAGTACTTAATGTGTGGTTGAGTACTTAATGTGTGGTTGAGTACTTAGTGTGGTTGAGTACTTAGTGTGGTTGAGTACTTAGTGTGGTTGAGTACTTAGTGTGGTTGAGTACTTAGTGTGGTTGAGTACTTAGTGTGGTTGAGTACTTAGTGTGGTTGAGTACTTAGTGTGGTTGAGTACTTAGTGTGGTTGAGTACTTAGTGTGTTTGAGTACTTAGTGTGGTTGAGTACTTAGTGTGATTGAGTACTTAGTGTGGTTGAGTACTTAGTGTGGTTGAGTACTTAGTGTGGTTGAGTACTTAGTGTGATTGAGTACTTAGTGTGGTTGAGTACTTAGTGTGGTTGAGTACTAAGTGTGGTTGAGTACTTAGTGTGGTTGAGTACTTAGTGTGGTTGAGTACTTAAGTGTGGTTGAGTACTTAAGTGTGGTTGAGTACTTAGTGTGATTGAGTACTTAATGTGTGGTTGAGTACTTAGTGTGGTTGAGTACTTAGTGTGGTTGAGTACTTAGTGTGGTTGAGTACTTAAGTGTGGTTGAGTACTTAGTGTGGTTGAGTACTTAAGTGTGGTTGAGTACTTAGTGTGGTTGAGTACTTAGTGTGGTTGAGTACTTAGTGTGGTTGAGTACTTAGTGTGGTTGAGTACTTAGTGTGGTTGAGTACTTAGTGTGATTGAGTACTTAATGTGTGGTTGAGTACTTAGTGTGGTTGAGTACTTAGTGTGGTTGAGTACTTAGTGTGGTTGAGTACTTAAGTGTGGTTGAGTACTTAGTGTGATTGAGTACTTAATGTGTGGTTGAGTATTTAGTGTGGTTGAGTACTTAGTGTGATTGAGTACTTAGTGTGGTTGAGTACTTAGTGTGATTGAGTACTTAATGTGTGGTTGAGTACTTAAGTGTGTTTGGTTATCTATAACTTTTTGTCAAAAGCTCTGTAAGAAGTAAAGGTTGTAGACATAGAAAAGGCCGGTCCCAGACCAGTCCTCCCGGTTCTTGGCCTGATCGATCAGGCTGTTGGTGCCAACCGTTCGAAGTCCAGTGTATGCGCCACTGCCCAGTTGAACTTACTTGAGGAACTTACCAAGTTCATTCTAGAAGACAGGCAGAGGTTGGCTGGTATCTCTGCTTATGCATGAAAGAAGCATATTGAAGAATCTTGGTCCTATTACACTTAGTGAGTTCTGAACTTACGGTATCCCTGTTTTTTTTTTAATCGGCGATAAACTCAGAAAACGATTTCTTTAATCCATATTTTTGGAAAGTATTCTTGATTGGTTGTGATGTGACAAAAGCTTTTCTTCATCGTGTGCAATATTAATCCTGTGGAAGGAAACAGGTAGAACCATATTGCTTTAGCAGACTACATGAAGTACAACGCTCAGCTTGAACACATCTGTGACAAGTTATAGAACTTGTTGAACCTTCACTAGGGTGCAGCCTTCCTGTCCCTGACGTGATGATCACACTCGATCACTGATATATTAAGTAAACTTACTTTGTAAATTTGTCAGTAAGCTTCATATCTGACCTTGAACCCGAGTACCACTTTCTATGACCACAAAAAAAAAGTTGAATTCATTTGATTAGAATTTTTTTTCACTATACATGTGAAAACTATTAAGGGTGCGCCTTGATGCTGATAAAGGAATTTAAATTAGATCTGCACTACTCTGGCTCGGATAAAACCAGATTACCATCCTTACCCAAGCACTGAATGACTGCTGCTGCTACAGCTCTTCCAGGAATATAATAGTAATGCAAAAACTAACAAAAAAGCAAAAGGTTAACCCCACTCGCTGTCACTTAGCGAATATTGTGCACAAATATATGAATTTTAGTGAGACTCCTGGAAAGAGCAAAAGTGTGCTGGCGATTAAAAAATAGAACGGAGATACGGGGTGAGAGAGAGAGAGTGGGAGAGGGAGGGAGGGAGTGAGAGAGGAAAGAGGAAGGGAGTGAGTGAGAGAGGAAAGAGGAAGGGAGTGAGTGAGAGAGGAAAGAGGAAGGAAGTGAGTGAGAGAGGAAAGAGGAAGGGACATAGAGAAAGAAGAGAGGGGGGAAAGACAGATGAGAGGAAAGGAGGCAGGAATGGTTGAGAACACAGAAAGGCTGGACTGGAGGGAGAGGAAGCAAAGGAGGGAGGAGAGACGATGTGAAATGGGGCTAGGTTGAGTGGCTGGGTAGGGAGAAGCCGGAGAGGCGTCGCTGAGGCCACAGGTTGCAGTGAGTCAAGGACGTAAACATTTCATATTCGTGGTGACTGAAGTAACAAGTAGACGTACAGGTATAAAAACACGAAAGGTAGATTTAACCTTTATTATAAATGACGTTTTGCTCAGAATTGAGCTTTGTAAAACAAAATTTAAGTTAAGCTCAATCCTGAGCAATTTATGTTAACTGCGGCTAGACAAACACTAAGGATATTCCATTAACATTTATTGACACACCTGGGACCACTTCTCCGGCAGAAATGACAAGTATGCCAGTAAAGGGATCCTTTTATTCAGGACAGGGGTAGCATTACGCACTCCCCAGGGATTGAGGACTACCTACCCAGGTACTGAGGTTTTGTTTGCTTCGTCACGAATTACCCAAACTGCACGTCAAGTTGTATTAGCAACCACGTATATAAACAATGCATATATTAGATTTCTCTCACCTTTCTAAGCATCTGCGATGGTTGTTGCTACCTGTGCTATTAGGTGTAGAAGTGAAAAAATCAAACCTAACGTTTTACTGGTTTCCCCAAGGACATTGAAAGACGAAGAAGGTTCCATGCCGTTACGCGGAAAGACTAGGAGCCACCAATTTTTTTTTTTCAGAGGAGATGCCTTGATGCTGGTGAGAGACTCTTGAAACTAGATCAAAGGAGATTAAATGACCGCAATGAATTTAATGCAAATCCCATGAATTTAGAAGTCGTAGTAATAGTATTAGTAATATACGTTGGTCTGGGTAACGAATATTTAATAATCATATTTCATAAATTCTTTTACAAAGTGAGGTTTCATATAAGTAACTGTGATGTACAGTTTAATTAACAGCTTAAGGCGAGTGATAATAAGAGTGTACAGAAGTGTGATTTATCATGAGTGACCACATGTTCACTATAGTGAACGTCACGCTGAACAAACTTGGATTGTTAAGCGAGTGTCAAGCGCGAGTGTAAAGGGTGGGTGAGTGCCAAGAGTAAGTGTCATGATTGAGTGTCAAGGGCAAGTGTATAGGTTGGGTGCGTGTCAGGAGTGAGTGACAAAAGTGCGTGCGCGTCCTTGTTTGGCGCGTGTTTGTGAGAGCGTGTGCGCACGGGTATGTAATGAATCAGGTTCTCAAATGATTTATCATGTTGTAAAATATCACACATACATACACATGCACATACTAACATACACACATACATACACACATTCACACACACACACAGTGGCCACTTTATTAAGTACATCAGTTCATTAATGCAAATTCCTAATTAACCAGTCACCTCACTGCTTCTCAGTACTTAAAAACATTATCGAGACTGAACATCAGAATGGAATAAAAATGTGATTTAAGTGACTGTAACCATATAATGATTATTGGTGCCAGATGAGGTGGTTTAATTATCTCAGAAACTGCTGATCTCTTGGGATTTCCACTCATAGTGAGAGGTGTGTGTTTGTCGGGTTTTTTCCCGGTTATCCACTAACCCTTTTCCCCTAGGAAAAAGGGGTAGGGGTTTTCTTTTTTAGGTTAGTATGTGTGTGGTATATTTGGAGACTCAGAATAATGGGGGTTAGTTTTGTTTTCATTTTTGGGTTTCAGGGTTTTTTCCAATGGGGGTTTGTCTTACTTGGGGGCCAGGTGTGCGCCCTAAGTGTGTTTTTTTTCCCCTTTTTGGTTCTCCTTTCTAAAAGTTTGAAGATTATTGATATTATTATAACTCTCCATTGCTTGTTATCTGGAATTAATTCTTCATATTTTAATATGAGAGTTGTATTTTTAGTTAATTTTGTTTAGGTATGTATTGGAACTGGATGGGTCTGATCCAAAGACTTCGTCACCGTGAGGTGTTGGTACCAGGCCATGGGTATCCCTTTTACTGAAGGTTATATAGATCTCGCACGTAAGGCGTGTGTGCCTCGGATATCTTTTTTATAATTGCTCGATCATATTATCAAGGGATTTAGTTGTAGTTGTTGTAGGTATATCATTTTTTTTTATGTATGCTTTTCGACCCCTTTGGGGTTTCCAATATTTTGTTTAGTTAGGTATATTTTGTGTTTTGAGTATACTTTTTGGATAGTATATTATATATGCTTGTTGTAATATGTATATATTGCATATGTGTCAAACCTATGACTACCGGATGCCCTTATGTTAATGTTAATTTTCCTTAGTTATTTTTCCGTGGCTTTGTCCCGGGTGGATTGGATTTGTGTGTGTTAATAAACGAAGGGGGGATGGCTTGTTTTGCAGTACTATTTAGGATCCGTAATCACTGTTTTGTTTGTTACTTTCATTAGGAGGGAAGTTGGATTCTTTTTTTGTGAGACGGGTTTTTGTAAATTTTTGCTTCATTAAGCGTGAAATTTGCTACTCAGTATGGTGATAATATGTGCCCTAAATATTTTGTACACGCGATTTTGTCAGTATTCAATGTTTTTGTATGATGGAGCCTGGTTGTTAGACTTCAATTAAGAATTTTGAAGTTTTAGGGGTTCTTATTGGGTTCAGGGATTTTCATAGTGTTAATTGTCTTCACACTATAGGACTTTTCAATTTTATGTTTTTCTATGTCAAGTACGAGATAACCTTATTTCAGTTTTACTGTTTTTTGAGATTATGTGATTAATTCTGGATTTACATAAAAAAAAAAATAGTTATATGTGCAGGCCAGTGAGGCCTATGTGGGGATGGTAACATACAGAGTTATTGATAGGACTCGTGTGCAGGTTAATTTATGTACTTTTATAGTGCACGTGAAGTATTTGTGTAATGCCATGAGCATGGATAGGCTAAATGTGGAATTGGGGATTGGAATTTTGTATATTGTTACATACTTCTATATGTAATATTCAATGTATTGTAATGTGTTTTAAATAAAATATAATATATATATATATATATATATATATTTTTTTTTTTTTGATGTTAGGAAGTATTTATTCAGTCACAGAGTTGTCAGGAAGTGGAACACCCCTTCTCCTGTATATACACTTTCGTTTTTCTTTTTACGTCACCCTCTCTATGTATACCCTGCCTCCGTGGGATATATATATATATATATATATATATATATATATATATATATTAATATATATATATATATATATATATATATATATATATATATATATATATATATATATATATATATATATTATATATATTTATTTATTTATTTATTTATGCAAATACACCAATTCAGATTGAGAGGAAACTTGGAAAATTTCAAATCACTCACGAGTCGATGAGAGTATATTGTAATACTCTCATATACGATCCTTTGGATTTTTGAAAGGTAAATTTTATGGTTCTCTATACTCGTAAAGTGTGGAGGCTCATCACATACTGCCAACGCATCAAGTAATTCCATCACTACAATTTCTTCTCTCGATCCCTCACCTCGGAGGCTGGCCAACACACACACTGTACATGGTCCACTCCACTCTACTCAAAACCTGGTCTTCCCCTCCATTGTATGCCTCACGTAACTCCAGGAAACTAATGACCTTCAGATAATCACAATGGAAAATGCAGTCTTCTCAAAAATTAATAAATAATAGCAAATTTATTAACATGTATATATAAACCAAAAATGTCTGACTATTGAAAATCACTATTAAATATATCTTAGCTCGATTGCTAGCACACTCGGCTCATACCCTGAGGTCCGGGGGTCGATCACCGGTACGGTTGGAAACATTAGGACGTGTTTCCTTAAGACACCTGCTGTCCAGTGTTCACCCATCAGTAAAATAGGTACCTGGGTGTTAGTCGACTGGTGTGGGTCGCATCCTGGGACAAAATTGACCTAATTTGCCCGAAATGCTCTGCATAACAAGGGGCTTTCTATATAGTAGTATGTCATTGATGTCAGCTAGGCCTGTATACCTTGTAAATGTACTTGTAGTAATAAAGATTATAATTATTATTATTATTAAATCACAGTCTACACGCGCCTTATTAAACTGATATAATATAACTGGACACTGCAGACTGAGAAGGGTATCCCACTAACTACGAAAATCGCAGCTCCTTGTACCTCACTCAGGGCAGGATTACGGACTTACTGACCCTGCAACTGAGAAATTTCTATGGTTTTACACTGCACATCAGTGTGTTTGGTCCCTCTCCTCCTCCATCAACTAGACTCTTATACCTTTAGTATGTAAATAAGACACTTTGTGGGTTATGGCATTTTATTTATAAAGATGCTTCGCCCATCAGGGACTTTATCAGTTCATGAATTTATAGTCTTTGATGGACGAAATGTCTTAAAAAACAAAATGCCATAACCATCTTTGGTACGACTCTCTATCGACTGAGGATCGGGTACACGCATCTCAATCATAGCTACCTGTTCATAGGTACTTTTGTCCTCTGTGTAGTCTGTGGTGTGCTGCCCACTGTAACACATTGTGACTGTGCTCATAGCTTAGAGCTTTTCACTTTGGTCATTTTTTTTTTAATTACAGAGGTGCCTTTGGGATCTAGGAGAAGTTTTGTGCTCTGACGTCAAAAATTTAATGGGATTTTTAACAAATGGTGGTTATTTTAATTTGACATGTCATTTACTTGTGTTGTTTCAAGCACTGATATATATATATATATATATATATATATATATATATATATATATATATATATATATATATATATATATATATATATATATATATAGTTAAAAACGCGATTTTGGCCTAAATAGCAATTCTCTTCTTACCGAATAAGGCAAGCGAAAATTTGTGTATCCAATAATTTCGCAAAAATCATTCTGAACCTAACGAAAAACATATATTTCATTATTTTTGTTTATTATTAAATTATTGTAAACTTATCTAAAGTATACTTAGCTGGATTAGGCTAAATTTAATTGCGCTTGTTATAATAAGATTAGGTAATTTTTCTAAGGTTCTTTTGGTACAAAATTATTAATTTTTACATTAACATAAATTAAAAAAATATATATCTTTAAATGTATAAGAGACAAATTTAGAAAGGACTTAATTTTAAATGAGTTCTTGCTAATTGACCAATTTTACCTATTCGGCACGACATATATATTTATATATGAAATAAGATCACAGTGATTTCTCACATTATCAAAGAACTGTGAAAATAACAGAAGAACAGGAAGGTATATAAGGACGAGACTACACCTCGCGGTTACCTTACAATACCTGATTTTTTTTATAATGTAGGTACGTAGTCAAGGATCTGTGAAACACAGCTTATATTCTACTCTTGCGTAGAATATGAGCCGTATTTCACAGTTTTTCTTTTTAAAATTAGTAATTTATACAGGAAAAAGGCGTTACTGGCCCCTTGCCCCCAGCATTTCAGTCGCCTCTTACGACACGCATGGCTTATATTATATACACATAGATACTGTAAGCATTAAGGGATAATTTACGGTCAACATAAAACACCAAGATCAAGGGAAGGTTCCAGTTCCAAAAAAATAGAAATAGAGTTGAGCACACTTCAACCTACATTGTGACAGTTGAACACACTTCAACCTACATTGTGACAGTTGAACACACTTCGACTAAGAGGAGAGTACATCAGTTCCTGGGGCATAATACGTGCACTAGATTGCGCCAATTTGTCCAGTACTTTTGCTTATTGATACTCTTGAAATTTTATGACATTTTAGATATTTTAAGACGTATACATTTAAATTCGTTTTTTTTTTTGTTTCGGTCAAATGAGGTATTACATGATTTTGAAGATGCAACTTTATTGCATTTTCTATTTTGATTTCACTTAGATATTAGTATATTGCATGATTTCTCCATTTTAAATAGTAATAGTCATTGAGAGCTTAAACATTTAGAGGGTAACTAAAGTGTAATGAACACTTATCAGTGCTCAATAACCCGCATGGTGACAGAAACTCTGAAGATTAATAGGTCTGTATATTTCGATCCCCTTCTGGGATCCTCTTCAGCAGAGCATCTGCTGAAGAGGATCCCAGAAGGGGATCGAAATATACAGATCACTTAATCTTCTGGTCACCATGCAGGTTATTACTGAACATTTAGAGGAGGATAAATGTAAATAAATCGTGTTTAAAATCGAGAAATTAGAAAATAGAACAATAAATTGTATTTTAGAATTATTCCTATGTAAAAAGCACTTAACTGGTGTGAAGCCTTGTGCTATGTGGCTCGATCCTCCGTTCGCCATTCACAAGACTAAGGTCAGATATATATTGAACTCTACATAGATTAATTCAGGTATCGTAACTCTGCGCACATGGCTCGACAACATAGGTGCTGTCTGACCTACGGACAGCTGTTGGTCTGTGCTAGACTGTGTCACCTGTGCATATTTATGGAGCTACAATATATAAACAGCGATAATTACATATAAACGGAGAGTATTATTCTTACTGAAAACCCCGGATTTATACAGTCTTTTATAAACTAATTACAATTAGGCAAGGCTCTCGAGATCTACTACTGTCAAGGCTGAGGGAGTGAACACCTGCCATAGCAATGTTATTAAACACCTGTCAAGGCTGAGGGAGTGAACACCTGCCATAGCAATGTTATTAAACACCTGTCAAGGCTGAGAGACTGAACGCCTTCTGTCTTGGCAATGAGATTAAAAACCTTCTGTCTTGGCAATGAGATTAAAAACCTTCTGTCTTGGCAATGGGATTAAAAACCTTCTGTCTTGGCAATGGGATTAAAAACCTTCTGTCTTGGCAATGGGATTAAAATCCTTCTGTCTTGGCAATGGGATTAAAAACCTTCTGTCTTGGCAATGGGATTAAAAACCTTCTGTCTTGGCAATGGGATTAAAAACCTTCTGTCTTGGCAATGGGATTAAAAACCTTCTGTCTTGGCAATGGGATTAAAAACCTTCTGTCTTGGCAATGGGATTAAAAACCTTCTGTCTTGGCAATGGGATTAAAATCCTTCTGTCTTGGCAATGGGATTAAAAACCTTCTGTCTTGGCAATGGGATTAAAAACCTTCTGTCTTGGCAATGGGATTAAAAACCTTCTGTCTTGGCAATGGGATTAAAAACCTTCTGTCTTGGCAATGGGATTAAAAACCTTCTGTCTTGGCAATGGGATTAAACACCTGTCAAGACTGAGGGATTGAACACTTTCTGTTTTGGCAATGGGATTAAACACTGTCAAGGCTGAAGGACTAAACTCCTAGCAAAGGCACAGTAATTACCCCCCACACCTCTCGCACAGTCTTCAGTAGTATTCACACCTCTGTATTCGACTGACTAAGCTCCTATTGAATATGCTACTAGCAGAGAGATATGCGCAGAGAATGGTTAAAAAAAATATTTGATCTGGAATTTTATTTGAAATGGCTTTATAAAAGTTTATTCCCCTAAGGGATATAAAATGTTATTTTGTTCAATCAAAATTTTTGGCTTCGATCTCAGTGATAACTGACTATGAAGTTTTCATGTTGACTCAGCTGTATAACCCCTACTGCTCTTGTACAACCTGCCTGCTCTTGTACACCCTGCCTGCTCTTGTTCACCCTGCCTGCTCTTGTTCACCCTGCCTGCTCTTGTTCACCCTGCCTGCTCTTGTACACCCTGCCTGCTCTTGTTCACCCTGCTTGCTCTTGTACACCCTGTCTGTTCTTGTACACCCGGTCTGCTCTTGTACACCCTGCCTGCTCTTGTACACCCTGCCTGCTCTTGTACACCCTGCCTGCTCTTGTACACCCTGCCTGCTCTTGTTCACCCTGCTTGCTCTTGTACACCCTGCCTGCTCTTGTACACCCTGCCTGCTCTTGTACACCCTGCCTGCTCTTGTACACCCTGCCTGCTCTTGTACACCCTGCCTGCTTTTGTACACCCTGCCTGCTCTTGTACGCCCTGCCTGCTCTTGTACACCCTGTCTGCTCTTGTACACCCTGCCTGCTCTTGTACACCCTGCCTGTTCTTGCATACCCTGCCTTTTTTGTACACCCTGCCTGCTCTTGTACACCCTGCCTGCTCTTGTACACCCTGCCTGCTCTTGTACACCCTGCCTGCTCTTGTACACCCTGCCTGCTCTTGCACACCCTGCCTTTTCTTGTACATACTGCCTTCTCTTATACACACTGCCTGCTCGTGTACACCCTGTCTGCTCTTGTATGCACTGTCTTCACGTGTACACACTGCCTGCTCTTGTACACACTGCTGCTCTTGTATACACTGCCTGTTCTTGTACACCCTGCCTGCTCTTGTACACCCTGCCTGCTCTTGTACACACTGCCTGCTCTTGTACATCCTGCTTGTTCTTGTACACACTGCCTGCTGTTGTACACCCTGCCTGCTGTTGTACACCCTGCCTGCTGTTGTACACCCTGCCTGCTCTTGTACACACTGCCTGTTCTTGTACACACTGCCTGCACACGCTGCTTGTACTTGTACACACTGCCTGCACTAGTACATCCCGCCTGTACTTGTTCACTAAGGTGTACACCTCATCTGAACTTCACTCAGGTGTACACCCCACCTGCACTTATTCACTCAGTTGTTCACCCCACCTGCACTTGTTAACTCAGATGTACACCCCACCTGCACTTATTCACTCAGATGTACACCTCACCTGTACTTGTTCATTCAGATGTACACCTCACCTATACTTGTTCATTCATATATACACCTCATCTGTACTAGTTCACTCAGGTGTACACCCCACCTACAAATGTTCTTTCAGGTTTACACCCCACCTACACTTTTCTCAGGTGTACACCAAACCTTCACTTGTTCTGTCAGGTGTATACCCCACCTACTCTTGTTCTAAAAGGTGTACACTCACCTACACTTGTTCACTTAGATGTACACCTCACCTACATTTCTCTCAGGTGTATACCCCACCTACACTTGTTCTCTCAGGTGTACACACCTACACTTGTTCTCTCATGTGTACACACCTACACTTGGTCTCTCAGGTGTACACCACACCTTCAGTTGTTCAATCAGGTGTACACCACACCTGCCCTTGGTCACTCAGGTGTACACCACACCTACACTTGTTCACTCATGTGTACACCACACCTACATTTGTTCACTCATGTGTACACCACACCTACATTTGTCCTCTCAGGTGTACACCACTCCTACACTTGTTCACTCAGGTGTATACCACTCCTACACTTGTTCTCTAAGGTGTGCACACATACACTTGTTCACTCAGGTGTACACCACACCTGCAAGGAGGATTTCCTTGTCGATTTGCAGAGGCTCAAGATCCTACGGAAAGGCTTATTTTCTCCTTCTGATCGAATCTAATTGCCCCTTCCCTCCCTCCTCCCTCCTCTGCTGTTTGACCCTGGTGATTTAACGCTTAGTTTTGACTATAATAATTATAATCCTACCCTCTTCGCCTGCCCATTCGGCCTTTTGGGGATTTTTTTCCTTGTAAATTACAGCTCCTAGGTTGAGGAATATGGGATCATTGTCCGACCCATTCCGTGGGAATTGGAACATTTGAGGATGTTCTGAGCTGCCTCTCTGGAGTCCATGTGGGTGGTTCGTGTTGCCTCCACCACTTCCTCTCTTGTTCCCGTCCCTGTCTACTGGTCTATACATACTCCCTCCTTCTCTCCTTTTGTGTTAGTGTGACTTTTTTAAATGGTCCAAGTCGGACCGAAACGTCGTCGTAAGCTCCTCTCTTCTATGTGCTGGTTATTTGTGTATTGCCTGTTGGTTCCGGGAGACAACCAAAGGGGGTATGATTTTTGATGGGTTTCCCACCGCCCATATCACTCGTCGGCGGAGGTGACTCGGTTGATGTGGGAGGTGCCAGCCTAGTTTGCAGGTTTACTGGCACAAAGGGTTGGGTCGGGAACGGCTTGCATTCAGCATGAGTTCTTCCAGCCACACCAAAGGTACTCTTGGACGCAGAGAGGGATATACGGGTTTTTTTTGTTTGTTTCTCCGTGGAGCCCCCCGTTTTTCTACACCCTTCTTCTCTCCCCCTATTTTTAAAAAAAAAAAAAAAAAAGCTTAACCATGGACGAGCCTGGCCCAAGGCCGGACTCTGGGAGTAGAACAACTCTCGGTACACATCAAAGTTACGTCCATGATTTGCCTCCTTCCTGGCCCCCTTCTTTTAACGGCAAGACCCCTATCTGACCCCGGTGCGCCCACGGACCCAGGTACCACTTTTGGACCATGAATCGTTGTCTGACTGCGTTGCCGGATTTCCGGCTGCCCCCTTTGATATCTCTGATCTTTGCTCGATTTTGACCATGATCCCGACTTTGACTATGATCGCGACTTTGACTATGATCGCGACTTTGACTATGATCGCGACTTTGACTATGATCGCGACTTTGACTATGATCGCGACTTCTCCCACGACTGTGCGTCGTTTTTCGGATCGATCACACGTCACTTGACGAATTGGCTCCAAGCGACCTCGACCTGTTTACGACCGATGAAGCTGAGACTGTTGCTGACACTCCTCGCTCCTGCTCTACAAAACAAGCTGCTCAGAACTCTCTCCAACCTGTATTACAAGGATGCTCCTGAACGAAATTATTTTATCTTCACCCAACAACGCCTGATTATCATGAGGTAGGTTGGACAAAATTTTTCATGGTATCTGTGCATAATACTGAGCAAGCTTACAATCTCTCCTTATTTAGCTCTATCGACGACACCCCTGTCACGATACTCAAACATTCTACTCTCAGTTCTAGCAGCGGTACTGTCCTCTAAGTACTATAGTACAACAGGACTTCACTCAATGTGACTCGGACATTCTCGAGCAACTTGAGCTCCAAAATCTCCCGTTTATCAAACACGAAACTTATGTCCTACATGTCTGAGGTCGGAGGCGCTATCCATGCAATATTGTCATATTGACATTTGACTGCCGAGAGCGTCCAGACTCTGTATGTATGTATGTATGTATGTATATATATATATATATATATATATATATATATATATATATATATATATATATATATATATATATATATATATATATATATATATATATATATATATATATATGTCGTGCCGATTTTGGCTTAAATTGCAACGCTCTTCTTGCCAAATAAGATAAGCGAAAATTTGTGTATGCAATAATTTCGCAAAATCATTCTGAACGTAACGAAAAAATATATTACATTGTGTTTGTTTATTATTAAATTATTGTAAACGTACCTAAAATATATTTAGTTGGAATAGGCTAAATTAAATTGCGCTTGTTATAATAAGGTTAGGTAAGTTTTGTAAGATTCTTTTGGTTAAAAAATTATAAATTTTTACATCAACATAAATGAAAAAATATATCTTGAAACGTATAAGAGAAATGTTTAGAAAGGACTTAATTTTAAATGAGTTCTTGCTAATTCACCAGTTTTACCTATTCGGCACGATATTATATATATATATATATATATATATATATATATATATATATATATATATATATATATATATATATATATATATATATATAGCAGGGCACCGTTTACAAGTGCGGAAATTAATCCTTATTGTTCAGCAGTGCAGAAATTGCTGGCGCTTTGGCCAACCGACCACTGCCAGAATTCCTGATGTGCGGTGCAGCTGACCATAATAATTCGCTATGCAGCAGACTACCCCCTTCCCCCCCACTAGCATTAACTGTGGAGAGGCTCACCCTATAATTTCTCGCCTTTTGTCCCGTTTTCTTACGGAAACATGAGATCCGTTCTTAAAAAAAGGAGGGCCTTTACGGTATTACAGTTTTTCACCTCCGTTTTCAAGGGAGACTCATACGGCTTTCTTAGTCCAGAGTTGCTCGGTGTCCTTAAGCTTCTGTTGTACCCTCTTCCACAGTCACTTGCATCCCACCCTTATGCAGGTCTGGCCTCCAGCGTTCCGACTTCTGTCTTTTATCATTCCTCCTTGATCGTCTTCTAACCCACTTGTTTCTCCATCTAGAGAGATGTATCGGAGTCATTACGTTATTTTATATGTACTGGACCCTAGGTGTTGAATCCTTGTCTAGGGGCATTTAAAATGTTAAAACAAAATACACCAATCAGGGCCAAGTTTGTTTCTTCACAAAAAGCATTAAATGGTCAGTACTTATATTAACTATCAAGAAGGGCACAAAAAATAACATACAAAAATATATATTAATTGTGATTAACCTTAGTTATACAATACACAACCTACCCTCTACATATTAACAGTGGGGCTCTATGACACCCTGCTGCCGGAAAAAACACTTAAACATGCTTCTCGACATACTAGGGCCTTACAGGAAATATCAGTAGAGTAAATACAAATTATTAAAACAACCTGTGGCATATACTTACCCAAAATCACCCCCCTCTCCTCCTACTCAAGCACCAAATACTATCCTTCTCCAACCACTGCTATATCTTGAAACGTATAAGAGAAATTTTTAGAAAGGACTTAATTTTAAATGAGCTCTTGCTAATTCACGTTTTACCTATTCGGCACGACATTATATATATATATATATATATATATATATATATATATATATATATATATATATATATATATATATATATATATATATATATATATGTATGTATAGCAGGGCACTGTTCAGAACTAATACGCGTCCGTTTTCAGAACAAATCCCGTCCACTTGACATTATTAATGGAGCGTGTTTTATACACATATTTTCTACAATAGCCTGCGTTGCTTAATAAGAGACTACTTGCCAACTTAGCGATAACGCCATATATCGAATTTACTGATCATCCTAGCGACCTAGCCCATAGACACCGCCTACTTTATGTTGCCGTTGTCTTCTACTCACTGCTCATAGCTTTATTATAGTGGAATATAAGAGGATGCAGGGGTAATGGGGCAAACTCCAAGTGTTATTCTCCCAGTTCTCTCCTGTTTGCTTACAAGAACTAAGTTTTTGCTCCACTGTTGACCTCCTTCTCTCCGAATGTGTATTATTGCAATCACTTGATTCTTTTCCCGATGAGACATTTAACGAGAATACACTTCTTGTACACTTTGATAAAAGTTATTCTCAGCTTTTTCTTCCCACTCTGCGTCACTCATGTCTCTCTGGGCAAGTGGTACATGGTATCCTCTTTTTATCTTTCTCCTTTACGCCCATTATCTATCACTGACTTGTTTCCTTATTCCTTCCTTGCTCCCACCACAACATTTATTGGGTGATTTTTAATGTTCGTCATTTCCGCTGTAGATGGTCTCAACGTGACTCTGGGGGGCACCAGTTAGATTCTTTTTTTCACTTCTCATGCTCTCTATGTACTCAAACTCATTCTTATATAGATCTACCAATTTGCTCTTCTTCTATACCACTACTTTAATTGGTCTGTTGTACCTGATCTACACGACAACGATCTCTCCCTGTTCTCTTTACTTGTCATACGCCAGACATCGTCGTTGCTCCCGTTGGCAGTTGAAGGTCCGGACGGTTTGGAGGTTTTATTTATGTCATACCTACACAAATATCCCGCACATAGGAGAGAGGAGGAGCTTATGAGGACGTTTCAGTGCGACTTGAACCATTTACAGAGTCACACTAGCAGACAGGAGTGAGGAAGCCAGTTTATTTAGGCGAGCGGGAAAAGAGAGATGGAGAAGTAGTAGTAGTAGTAGTGGTAGGTAGTGAGATAGTAGAAGAAATGCTGTTAGTGGAAAAAAAAGGGTGAGTAGTTTAATGGCAAAATAGAGAAAAAAGGGAAGTGAAAGGAGAAGGGAGGCAAAAGTAAAGGTAGTAGCAATAGAAGAGGAATGGGGGGTGGGAGAAGACTAAATAGAAGTGGGGTCAGTCTAAGGACAAGATAAGAAGTACTGCAGAAGAGCTAAGGGTCCACAAGGGGTAAGACCAAACGCAGTCCAGAGTTCATAGATGAAGAAGTCTTGAAGATTTGTGAAATAACTAAATATCTAAAACACCCAAAACACTTAATTGATAAATCATTTAAAATTGCTGGAAATACTTTTTACAATTCAAAAAAGGACATATTAAACCAAGAATATGTTGATTCTAACTTACCATGAAAACCTTGATAAACCCTTTATACTTAAGAATTTTAAAATCAAAATTGTATTTAAAAATCTTGATTCAGTAAATCAAACTTTTGAATCAAATTTCCTCTAAAAATGCTGACGGCTCTATTTACAAAATTCCTTGTAAAAAACGCAATAAAATTTATTACGGCCAAACTGGGAAAAGCCTTGAACTAAGATTACAACAACATAAATATAGCATTAGACATGGACAATAGTCTAATGCTCTGTTTATACATGCGAGAGATTTTAACCATCCAATTTATTTTCAAAATGCTGAGAAAGTTGCATCAAGCTTCATAAAAATTAGTTTTGATTTAAATATTAATATTGGTTTAGGTTTATATTAATGAGATTCATTTAAAATTTGTGGAGATATCAAACTATGTTTAACAAGTCGTTGACCATCTCCCCCACATCATCATAGAAGGACGGGTGAGGTGTTCTATGTTGACCGTGAGGTGTTATCTCGGTCTTATAGCTTTCAACTGTTCTATTATTTTTACAGTTCCTTGATAATGTGAGTGTGTCGTGCCGAATAGGCAAAATTGGTCAATTAGCAAGAACTCATTTAAAATTAAGTTCTTTCTAAAATTTTCTCATATACGTTTAAAGATATATTTTTTTCACTTATGTTAATGTAAAAAATAATAATTTTGTACCAAAAGAACCTTAGAAAACTTATCATAACAAGCGTAATTTAATTTAGCTGAATCCAACTTAATATATTTTAGATAAGTTTACAATAATTTAATAATAAACAAACACTATGACATATATTTTTCTCGTTAGGTTCAGAATGATTTCTGCAAAATTATTGCATACACAAATTTTCGCTTGCCTTATTCCGCAAGAAAATCGTTGATATTTAAGCCAAAATCGCAAATTTTACCTATTCGGCAAGACATAAATGTCGTGCCGAATAGATAAAACTTGCTATTTTGGTTAAATAGCAACGCTTTTATATATACTGGAAACTAATTTTCCTTAATAAATGCGATATTCCCTCAGAGATATTACATAATAAGAAGAAAGACAAGGAGAGGATGCAAGAAACAGGATGAAACAGGGGAATAGCAACTAGTTAACAATCCTTCGCTTAACACGAGATCACTACAGGTATATGAGAACAAAAATTTGTATGTAATACAAATACTTTAGGAAGCAACACAAAGAGCAGCTGGAACATAGAAAAAAAACCTAATGTGTTTCAGTCGCTGCACGATCAGAAAAAAGATACCCCCATATTTCATAGGGTCAGTCCCCTCTACTTTAATGCATGCAAAAGAAATAGTGCAGGGTGGAGATGAAATTTTAATGCAGAAATATATAAAGTTGTGTGTTTATGCAAGTGTGTATACTGGCATGTACATATATATACACTTTTGCATATGCGTTTGTATGTGTGCATATGTATGACTGTACACATTTTTGTATGTATGCATGAGTGTATAAATTCTTTTTGTGGATGTATGTATATATGTATGTAAGAATGACGGGGAGGCAGGATGGCTGAAGAGTCGAAAATGATAGGAATAACGAAGGACAAAAAACGAAGAAAACAAGGAAGGAGGAAGTAAGACACATCAAAAGAAGTGGCAGCAGATACGAAGTAATAAAGCAAAGGAAGTGTGCGACCTCTTGGCGAGGATATTAAGGTAGACAGAAGCAACGCAACTGGCAAATGCCAGAAAAACTATTAAGTATATTTCCAACTAAATTAGAAACGGAAAAGAAAGTGCTAAACTAGAGACCCGAATTACTGACTACCTTACTGACTAAAATACTTTGAAAGATAACATAAAAAAAGAATATTAGAGCGTCTAGAAAAATATTGGTACAATATTGACTCAGATATTGCATTACCAATCTCTCGAATCTCCTCTAGTTTAATTTCTTGACAAACATAAAGCAGAAAATATAGGGACGAGCAGAATGTAAGAACACAAATGACAATTCAAATAGTATCTGGAAAAGAAAGGAGGAGTAACAAATGGATACATATGCAGAAAAAAACAATGTTACTAAAATGAGGCCAATAAACACATGGTTATCTCTTACATAGGTATCCAAATCTCACTCGCTTCACTCTCGCTTAATAGAGTACAGGAATTTGGAATTCTAGGCTCTACATTTACCGAGTTGTCTGTTCCCACAGCGGAACAAAGCCAGCTGTCAGGGAGAGTTCCGCTGGCCAGAAATTCAACAGTGTCCGCGGTCAAACTCCGCCAAAGAGAGTGCCTTCCAAACTGCGCTCCATTAGCAATAGCATAGTGGAAAAACTTTACCATTTTTCTAACGTGAGACTTCGACTTCTCCGCTTCGAACAGCAGTAAAACAATATACAAAAAATGTTCCTCCTGAACTACTAGTGCTTGGTATTGCTATCCTCCCCTATTGTATAATAACTATGAATATCAGTTTTTAAAGAGGTGGACGGGTGCGGAAGGCTTCGGTCAGATGACCCAAAGCTCCGGTGGCGGGTCCTCATGTGACACCCGCGTCAGGAAACACATGTCCTGTTTCCTGACAAATCTTACCTAACCTAACCTTATCGTACTCTCGGTCATACAGAGGGTACACTGTGTTCACCTAGTATGACCCGTGTGGGTTTAGTGCTTAGTTTTGATTATAATAATAATAATAACTGTGTACAAAATAAATGTGTATAATTGTTATACATACTACAGAGAGTACTCTACTTCCATACATTAAATCACAGTGGTTGACCATATGATCATGAATACACTCCACATACTCTTTGCTCATGTATAAAACCATCATACTGTGTAATCAAGTATACACACGCCATACTGCATGCGTAAGCTTACGTAAACCTCACGTGTAACGCCCCAGCAGAACATTTATATAAATTGCTAGAATTTGCAGAACTGATGGGTTCAAGGTAAACAATAGTGCTTAGGTAAATATACCCGTGTTGATATCGATGGAAAAAAAGTACACCAGCAAATGGAATGTACACTCACACACAGTCCTTCTAAACACAAACACAGCAGACATACACACAAACACACATACACATACACACACATACACACATACACACACACACAGTACAAGAGACTGGAACAAAAGCTAGATGAGCAGACAGGAATAAAGGGGTATACACTACAATGAATCAATGAATACTTAACATCAAGAATTCAGCGAGTGATTGTCCGAGGTGTCGGAATGGGCGCGTGTAACGAGTGGGGCTCCACAAGGGTAAGTGCCAGGACCGGTAATAATTCTTATGAACATGAATAACGTGACGGAAGGGATAGTCAGGTATCCTCGTTCACAGTTGATGTGAAAACAATGAGGAGAATGAAAACAGTTGAGAACTCCGGAAGACTAAAAATCGACCTGGACAGTCTGCAGGTCTGGTTGATAAGTAGCTACTAGAATTGAATCCCAGCAAGTGCAAAGTTATGAAGATTAGGGAAGGGCACAGAAGATAGCAAACGGAGTACATGCTCTACGGAAGGAGGGACAAAGGCTGTAAACCTCACTCAAGGAGGACCTCGGAGTGAGCATTATACCAAACATATCGCCTGAGGCACACGTCAACCGAATAACTGCTACAGCAGACGACGTCTGGCACATTTAAGATTAGCTTTCAAGAACCTAAGAGGTCATTCATGACAATTTATACAGCATATGACACTTCTGTACCGGAATATGCAGCAACAGTGTGGAACCCATACTTGTTAAGCCATGTCAAGAAACTGGAGAAAATACAGAGGTTTGCAGTGGAACTAGACCAGGAGCTAAGGAGAGAGATTAAGAGAGCTAAACTTAATAACATTAGGGAAAGGATAACTAAGGGTAATATGATGACAGACGAAATACTAAGAGGAATTGATAGGATGGACCGGGGACAAATTGTTTAAGAAACTGGAGACAAGTACACGAGGGCACAGATGGAAGTTGAAGACACAAATGAGTCACAGAGATGATAGAAAGTATTTCCTCAGCCTTGGAGTGGTCAGGAAGTGGGACCACCTAGAGTTGAGTGGTAGTGCCAGGGTGCATACATAACTCTGAGAAGAAGTTCAGCAAGACTCTTGAATCCACAAGAGTGTGAACCTAGTAAAAGCTAGCGAAGAGACGAGGCCAGGAGCTGTGAGTACACACACACATACACACACGCTCACTCACTCCAAGATCCTTCTCATTGAGTAAGGTTTGCATCCTTTGACCCCACACACCCAAGTCTGTACTCCGTCTGCTGTCTTCTTTACCCTTCCCCAAACTTCATAATTTTGCAGTCTGTCCAGATCCATTTTTAGGGTTTCGTGCTCCTCATCTATGTATTCTCCTCATTAGTTTTACATCTGCCAACAGGGATAAATCTGACTCTATCCCTTCCGCCATTTAGAAATACAAGAAATAGTACCGATACTAGTGCTGATCTTTTTGGAGCTCCACTCGTCACATGTGCCCATTCCGACACAGCTTCTCAGACAATGCCTGCTCGTCTAGCTTTTGTGCCAATCACTTGTGTCTGCGTGCTGAGGTGTGTGTGGCGTTTTTGTGTGTACGTTCATATTTATGCATTTTTCTGGGAGGGGGTTATAGATCTCATCGCTATCTCAGAGCCCCGTGACCCAAATAATAAGTTATGACCCTGCCTCAAAGACACGTACGATAGAGTAACTGAAATTAGAAAAAAAATGAATTGGTGTTCTGTATATTCCTAGACTGTAATAAGACTGACCCCTCCGGGCTTAGCACTTTCCCATGAATATAATAGTAATAATTAAAGAAGCCTTTATATTAAGTGTTATACAGAAGGAAACTTGGCAAATGGGAACTGAAAAATCAGGATGAGAATAGTTGAGTTCCACATGGATCAGTGTTAGGACCTTCATTTTTCCTGGTGTATATTAATATTCTAGTTATAGGAGATAACTCATATATATTCGTTTATGGATAATGATAAAAAATAAAAAAATACAAGGTAAAAGTTATGAAAGCAGGTTGCAAGATGACTTGAGCACTCGTCAGTAATGATCAAATAATAGTCACTGGAATTAATGCAGAGCCTCAATAAATAACTTCACAGCAGAGCTAGAGACAGTTGACTGGGCTACAGAATTCTCCAACGCCAATGGTATCGATGATTGGACAGACAATGTTCTTAATAAATTACTTAGACTATACAACAAACATTGTCCTATAAAAACGAAACAGATTACGAATAAACACCTAGGTTGCCCATGGCTAACTAACAGCTTACTAAGATCCATTAACAAGAAACATTAATATGAAAAGCAATATAGACAGGGCTTCATACACAAAGATGTATTAATATTGGTAGAATTACCGACAATATGTTAAGTAAAAGGACACAAATGCAACTAATGTGACATTTTATTGTGGCAACGTTTCGCTCTCCACGGCTTGACAAAGCTCCTGGAGAGCGAAACGTTGCCACAATAAAATGTCACATTAGTTGCATTTGTGTCCTTTTACTTAACATACACAAAATATTATTAAACACTATTTATCAGTTTTTACCAAACTAATAAAAAAATCCAAACAATTGTACTACTCTAACAGATTCACTGAAACAAGAGGAGATATAAAAAAGACCTGAAAAACACTCTCACAGATTCTGGGCACCCACAAACTGAAAAACTAGGGATATTGTCCTAACTAAAACAAATGAAACAACACTACAGCCTATGATACAGTAAACAAGATAAATGACTTCTTCTCAACCATAGGATCAAATCTTGCCAGTAAAATCCCAGGTACCAACGCCCGAGCAAGTGATTACCTAGATGGGAATTTCCCATCCTCCTTCTATTTTGCACCTACTGAACCCACTGAAGTCACCATGATAATCAAGTCACTTAAAAATAAACCAGGGAATCTGTCTCAGGTTCCACCATTATTATACAAGCGAGCCGCCCATGTCCTTTCACATGCTATTTCACTACTTTTTAACAAATCACTAGAAACTAGCACTTTCCCGACACTACTCAAAACAGCAAGGGTTACATCAATACACAAAGGTGGTGACCCCACAGACGTAAACAGCTATAGGCCAATATCAAACTTACCGTTGCTATCCAAAATCTTCGAGAAACTTGTGCACAAGAGATTATACTCGTTTATAACAACACGAAGCATACTCAACCCCTGCCAGTTTGGTTTCAGATAAAATAAAAGCACTAACGATGCAATAGTTAAAATGATAGACCTGCTTTACACAGCACTGGAAAATAAGTAATATTCATTAGGACTTTTCATTGACCTAAGGAAAGCTTTCGACACAGTAAACCACGGCATCCTACTCCACAAACTTGACCATTATGGTATAAGAGGTCATGCACTTGCATATTTAAAATTTTACCTTACTAATAGGTATCAGTATGTCACCATTAAAACACAACCTCCTCGACACGACAACTTGATACTGGAGTACCACAGGGAAGTGTCCTTGGTCCCCTGCTCTTCCTCTTATACATCAATGATCTTCCTAATGTATCACAACACTGGAAACCAATTATATTTGCTGACGACACGACTTATGTCATCTCCCACCCAAATCTTGCCACGCTCAACACCATTGTTAATGATGAATTACTAAAAATATCTACATGGATGACAGCCAATAAATTTACACTCAACACTGATAAGACCTTCTATATTATGTTTGGTAACAGAGCAGGTGATGCACAATTAAACATTAAGATCGACAACACTCTTATTGCTAAACATAATGAGGGCAAATTCCTGGGCCTACACATCGACAGCAACCTAAAATTCAGCACTCATATCCAACACATAACAAAAAAATTATCCAAAACTGTTGGGATCCTCTAAGATACTTTACTACGTACCACAATCAGCCCTACTCACACTATACTATTCACTCATCTATCCCTACCTCACATATGCCATTTGTGCTTGGGGATCAACAACAATTACCCACAAGTTATAAATTAGACACATGCAACACTTGGGTATCTTTATTGAGGAAACGTTTCGCCACACAGTGGCTTCATCAGTCCAATACAAAGTAGAAAGGTGTAAGGAGAGGAGGAGTTTGAGGTAATCAGTCCCTCGGCCTGGAGTCGATGTGTTCAGTCCATCAATCTTGTAGAAAGTACAGCACATGTCCGTAGAGGTGGCTTATATACTGTAGTCAGGTGAGGCGAAGCAGCAAGAGGCGGGGTCATAGTGGTACCATCCACTAGTCGAAGTAGGTCTTCGTCCAAAGGTTGGACAAGTGTTGAAGAATTCGTTTGTATCAAGATCCCAAGATGTTGCTGTGTCAGACAGGATGTAGATGAATGGTTCAGAGAACCGACAAGTTATAAATTAGACACATATGCAACACTTGTGTATCTTTATTGAGGAAACGTTTCGCCACACAGTGGCTTCATCAGTCCAATACAAAGTAGAAAGGTGTAAGGAGAGGAGGAGTTTGAGGTAATCTCCTTACACCTTTCTACTTTGTATTGGACTGATGAAGCCACTGTGTGGCGAAACGTTTCCTCAATAAAGATACCCAAGTGTTGCATATGTGTCTAATTTATAACTTGTCGGTTCTCTGAACCATTCATCTACAACAATTACGCACCTAAAACCAATAATAACCCAACAAAAAGCCCCAGTAAGAATTATCACGCAATCCAATGCTAGGCAGCACCCCCCCCCCCCCACTCTTCGAAGACCTAAACTTACTCACTGTTCAGAACATCTATATTTACTACTCTGCAATCTACATCTATAGAACACACTTTCTTGATAGTTGTGACAGGACCCATAGACATAATACCAGACACAAACATATCTTTGACATTCCCCGTGTCCGGCTAAATCTATAAAAAAATTCAATGTACATAAAAGGGCCTAAAATCTGGAACTCGCTGCCTGAAAACTCTAGAACTGCAGACACAACCACCATTTTCAAAAGCACCGTTAAAAAAACATCTTATCTCCCTTACACACCCCACCTGTAGCTAACCACATGAAAACTCCTTTATCTTGCACATATCCAAAGCAAAATACACTTATTAATGTCTGTGACTTCCCTTAATTTACACATGACTGTAAACAAAATTCTGAATACAGCTATTGCTTCATAATTCTTAAGCTAGTCATAAGTTTGCCTAAGACATTCCAATATAGAAACTGTATTATACCAAAACGACACCATTTACATTAATAGATAAACTAATTGTTAAGTTCTTAAATATTTTGAACTACCTCAATTTTGTAAATCTAGTTAATCACTACAATTACCTAACCTTAATACCAGTATAATTATTGTGTCAATATAGAGTATGATCTAATATTAGTCTGCCTGAAATGCTTAGTCATACTAGTGCCCTTCTTGTAATAAGTATTTGATAATATGAACTAATACCATAAAATATGTAACCCCACATTGTAATATTATCAGAAATATAGATTTTTTTTTTTAATTTTAATTTATTTTTTTATGAACTTGAGAGACGAGGGAGACCGAATACTATTTGGGGCTGAAGAGTAGGAGTAAGTGGAGAGGGGAATTGAAAAAGCTCACAAAAACAATTAAAATTGAAAAAAAAAAAACATGGAATAACCATTATCCCAAACCTGTCTCCGGAAGAACGCGTATACCAAATAACATCAGCAGCAGAATAAAGCTCGTATACACAAGTGTGGCATACGGAATCTTAGACAAAGACTTATTCAAAACACACTTTACTTCGTATGTGCAAACCATTCTTGAATAAGTATTGCTGATATGGAACCGTCGCCCATTAATACACGCAGGGAAAGTCGAGCAGGTACAAAAGAGTCCATCAAGACTGGTACGAGATTTAAGAGAAATGACCTACGGAGAAAGAGAGAAGTTTAGAACTAGGCTTTGTCATTAAAGGAACATTACCGTACGTCTTAATGTCATTACAGTTTCTCGGTCTCCCCAACACTGAGTAAAATGAACTCGGTGGTGAACACCTTTTTTTTTCTTTGCTTTGTATTTCAGGGATCGAACCGGGGGTAACTAGTAAACAATATAATTGATTGGACAGCAACCCTCTGCCAGCGCGTTGGTGTCTGCTGAGGTTCATAACGTCAAATACAATACTGTACTGTCCTTCAGCAAGGTCTGAGGTTGGCTTGACGTTCTCTTTGCCTGTTCTGTCAACAATTGAAAATGTTTTCGTATTTTTTGTAAGTAGCATTGCCAGTGTTTTCATATTGTATTTATGTACATATTTGTGATATTTCTGTAAAACGTTTTTGTTCATGAAATTTGTTTTACAGGGTGTTTGCAACCGAGTGTGTTGCATGCTTAGGGTTTTGTAACTAGAATCTTCAAATAAAATCAGATGCACTTCAGTCCAAGTGCGATCCAAGTAGGATATCCCAGTAGAGTAGCCCAGCCTACTCTACCCTAGCGCACGCAGAAGGAATAGTAGAGGGTGATCATAAAATTCCGGTGCAGTAAACTATATAAATATGTATGTATGTTAGTGCGTATGAACTTCTGTACGAATGTTTGTTTTCATATGTATAAATCTGTATCTGTATATATATATATATGTCGTGCCGATTAGGTAAAACTTGCTATTTTGG
>WNWK01003916.1:42500-152644 GCA_009830355.1 Cherax destructor
AGGAAACATCTGAGCGGCTCAAAGCATACTGTGCTTTTGAATTTTAAGATATTGATGTCTTCGGTTCCTTTGAAAGATTTTAATTAGATCTGGTCTGTGTATGATCTAATTAACACTTTTTTTTAAGAAATTTGGATATAAAATTCCATATGATTTGTGAATGCCTCTTTTAATTCCCTTCAAATATTCAACGCTAATATTTAACTGCGTTATCAACGTTTGCTGCACTCATTCTTATTCCAACCGTACGCCGAATTACACTCACCTCATACACCGAGTGTCCGTGGTTCAATCCCCGGCATGGGTGGATACGCTGGGCATGTTTTCTTACACTTGTCTTTCTTCACCTAGCATTAAGTAGGTACCTAGGTGTTAGTCGACTGTTGTGGGTCACATATTGGGGAGGACAAGATTAAAGGACCTCAATGGATAAATGACACAGTCCCCGATAACTCACTGACTTTCTTGAGTTATCCTGGGTGGCTAACAGTCCGGGTTAAAAATCCGAATAAATCTTTTATAGTTCACACGTAAAATACGCAAATCTGAATCTATACATTAGAATTTCACTCTGCCGCTGCCAGATTAGGTGGCACTTTTTTTTTAATGTTTGAAGCTATGCCTCGGAGGGTGATGGAAGTTATCAGTGCCATTTCAGGATACTGAGAACAGGTTTAAAAACTCTGTTCATTGGGCATGTGCACATGCCAGTTGTTTTTAAAATCTATTACTCATTAATGTACACAAGCTTTCAAAATTTTAATTCGCTCGGATGAGGAGTTCTCGAGTTATGAGCTAAATATAATCGCAAAGATGGAGAAAGAAAAAATCAGGCAACCATTTAAAGGTCTTTTTCCGGGATACCTAAATATTATACATTATGTATTATTCATTTTATATTATGCATTATACATAATTTACTATATTTTCTTTTGGTCGTAAATGTAGTTGTGTTTATTATGAATTCTCAATGAAATATCCAGTCGGTCTGCGCTCCTATTCCCTATCAGATCACGTTTTACAAGCAATTTACCACACTGAAAGTGGCACAGAATTCATAAACATTTTTTCTTAATGTCTTGTTCAGTCGGTATTGTGAGTATTGGCGGCCTTGTCTGCAACATAAATTGCCAGAATGAACACACGAACAAAATTCAATGTTTCCCTATAAATACTCTAAATGTTGGTTTGATTCTACACGAGTGATTTAATTGCTTTCAAAATTCAGTTCTGCAAATAGTGAAACTGAACGGTAAATGGAGCGTGTAGCTTGCCTGAGTAATTGTGTAACTTCCAATGTGTAATTATGCTTTTGTAATTCCTATTTGTAATACGCCAATTTGAGTTTTTTGGGGATGAGCTCTAGATCTTGATCCTGCCTCTTAATTTTTAAATTCACTTACGTACATTAGCCCTATCACACCTTTTCATCTCCTAGTATTGAGTCCCCATCTAATGTGACACTGGTTCAGCTCAATCTTCTTTTTTATCCCTGTTATGTAAAAGAACATTTTGGTGGGATCCCTGTGATATATAAATGGTTCAGAAAACCGAGAAGTTGTGTATCATCTGGGTGTCTATACTGTGAAAACGTTTCTCCAGTCAGTAGCTTCGTCACACCAATGCAGGGAAGACGGTGGACGACGCGAATATACAGTACTTTTATCAAGATTGATTAATTGAACTACATCATCTCCAGGCTGAGGGACTGATTACCTCAAACTACTCCTCATCTTTCACCATTATTCCTTACACTGGACTGATGAAACCACATGGCTGGCGAAACGTTTCCACAAATATACCAAATCTTCATCCGTGTGGTATATTGGAGTGTGTAATTTCACCCCATGCTCTCTTGTTCTTACTACATCTCTTTTCGTTACATCTGTTTCGTAGTATTTTGTTTGTCGTGATCATTCCCCGTATTGATCTTTCCTTTAATCACACAAGTCCTCGTTCTAATTTTCTTTCTTCACAGATCCTAAATCTTTGTCTAGAAATCTGTATGTCACACTTATTTTATGAGTTTTACTCTGTGTGGACAGGAGTGAAGTAATTGTTATTACTAAGTTTTTTTTTTTTTAACTGTTTTTTGTGAACTTATCAGATACCCTCCCCCTACCTTACCCTCCTCCACTTATCCAACTTGTACTCTGTCTTCTTCGTCTCTCAGATTCATAAGTTTACTTTAGGCTCTGAATTAATTCCAGTAACTAATATTTGATCATTAAATACGAGTGTTCAAATCATCCTGCATTCTGCTTTTATAACTTTCAGTTGTATTTTCTTAAGTTTTTATCACTATCCACAAACAAATATACATAAGAGTTATCTCCTGTAACTAAAATAATATACACGAGGAAAAATGAAGGTCCCAACATTGATCCATGTGGAACTCCACTAATCTCATCCTGATTTTTCAGCTCCCATTTGCCAAGTTCCTTCTGTATAACACTTAATTAAAAGGCTTCTTTCATTAGTATTATTACATTCGTGGGAAAGTGCTACGTCAAGAGGGGTCAGCCTTGTTACAGTCTAAGAATACGCAGCACACTTGTTCATTTTTCCTTTCTGTCTGACCTGTTACTTTATTTTACGTCTCTCTAAGAAGGGGTTCATAACTTTATATAGACCTCCCAGAAAAAATACTCATGCGCCCGTGTTGGCACGCACGCACGCACACACACACACATACACGCGTGCGCGCGCACGCACATGTGCCTTGAGGTTATTCTATTTTAAAATACATCATTATGAAAGCAAATTTCAATATCTGTCTTTCAGCAACCTTAGTCCTTCGATTTTAAGAATTTCTAAGCAAAATACCCATATCTTGAACAGTCTTTCACACAAAAAACAGTCATAGCTTCTAACATTTATCGTATTTTCCACTCGGATGACTGTGGCTGCTAATGTTGTTCAGTCACTAGTCTCCGTGGGCTATTCCATGGCATTCCTTTCCTAAAAGGAGCAGGTGAGATTTTCGGTTAAAATCTTTGATTGGGGGCCTTACGTGGGCCTCTCATATGAATTCGGTGGATGCTAAGCGGGCACTAGGCATTCTTAAGAGCATTCCCCGCTATACCTGGTGGACTGATTGGTGGACCATGTTCTGCCTGTATGTGACCTTGTGCCGTTTCAGGCTGGAGTACGGCTTCCGGATGTACTTCTTGGCCAGCTTTTCCTGCTGCATGAGCGTATATGGCTTTCCATGGGTGCATTCCATACTTCCATCCGTTGAGAACTTTTATGTTGAATCTAACGAATTTCCATTGGATCCTAATGTGTGGAGAAAGGCCTCTGTTACCTCCTATGGGTATGGCATACCACTGGAAACCCAGCTTAAGCTGCATTCTTTGCAGAGAAGACAGAGTAGGGAAGCCATTTGCTTGACGTGCGAGGTTTCCCTGTGCCACTGGTGTTCGGATACATGCTGATGTCTTGGATTGTGACCTTTGATGTTTATGCAAAACAGATAAATTGGCTTCTCACCCTTCACTCCCTGCAATTTGTCCAACGAAGATTTGTAATGCTTCTGATTTCCCATTAGTTAGCAGTTTGCTTGTAATTTTTTGTTTGTTTGAGGAAAAGATGCAAGTTTAGACTTCTTGTATTTTGTAAGTCATGTTAGTTATCAATAATTTGGTACCTTACATCAAACTCTAAAAATAATTAGTGATGAGACAGGATTTTGTCGAACATTTTGCTGATTAAGTCTCCGACCAAGGCGGCAACAGACGTTCACTTCACAAGAATTTGCTTTGCAAAAATCTGATCGGTTTTCTTTAAACTATTGTTTATGCAAGTTATAGCCATTTATTCTTTTTTTTTGGTCACTAGGGAATTTAACTACACTATTAATCCATAACCATTTTAGAAGGTGTGTTCGAGAAGTTTCAATAATATTACCACTTGAGTATAATATATATTTGAGGCGCACTACCACTTGAATCCCTGAGATAACCCCTGTAAATATTTGAGCTCCACAACCCTTAATACACTTCAATCTCAGAGATAACTAGTGAGTAAATATTTGAGGCGCTCTGCCATTCATTCACTTCATTTCCAGAGATAAATCTAGTAAACGTTTGAGGCTCTCCTACCACCCTCACCCTTCAAGCTCTGAAATAACTCTGGAGTACATGTTTGCGATACACTTTACGCTGTGCTCAGTAGAATTTAGGCACAGCAGGACACCTGTTCACTCGGCCTGTATCATTTGAGTATAAAATTTCCACTAAAATAGGCTGGTTACGTATTTCACTATGAGTCAGTTGTCAGAATTTCATCTCTTGTCTAGAATTCTCCAGCCTTAATTCCCATTTACTTATTTTATAATTTCTTTAGTTGTAATTTACTTCTATTTTTAAGAGCAGTTTCATCAATAAGAAAAAAATAAAAATCCGTGATCCCACACTTCTGTTATTCTGGCAACTTGTATTATATTTAATCTCGCAAATGTATATACCGAGTTCTGTTTTGTTTTGAAATTAAAATTTCTTAAAAGCTAGGATCGTGAGCTGGTTTATAAATACTGCTTAATATGCCCACAACAAAAGTGAAGACAGATTTATATTACAGCCACAATCCACAATGTAGTACATGAAAGTGTTACTGGCTATGAAAAATATTGCAACATTTTTCGGGATGCCATTAATAATTATTATTAAATTACACTCATTTAGAGAAACATTTAATGTTTTAATTATATAGGATAATTAATTATTTTTATTTGGTATAAGACCATATTTACATCATTAATTCAAAGGCGCTAATGTGTTGTACAAAATATTTCGTTGACACTAGGATAATGAAAATCTTGTCCGAATCCATCCATTCTACTCTTAATTTGTTTCATATTGTGTTCCCACTAGTAGATATGTTCTCTATGATTTAAATCTTAGTTTTCTTAATGAAAAATAGATAGCTAGGATACTTAAGATCTAAAAGAGCTGTAATTAATCATAGGCATGAGCGAGTATTTGGAGCCGGTGGTGCACCCTCGGACGAAGGGACGTTGTTTACTCGCCATCTTGGTAGCGGGACGTGGCAGGAGCAAGACGCATTTAAGTCGCGTGTATATTCTGATCTTTTGTCGGGATTTAAATGATCTCAACGAAGCTTTCCTCATTGTTTAAGTGTTGTGTGGAATAATATCATGACCCAAGGGCAAGATGAAAGCACGGACTTTTGGGTTTTACGACCGCAAGAAACCAGGTGGATTCACCAGCCAGAACTCTTAGTGAATTGGCTTTAATTCTCTCAGAAAGTACCAAACTCATTTCATTATATTTTATCGGAAACTACAAGGCCTTGCTAAGATTTGTATAATGGAGGGGAAAACATCGCCTGTATACAAGGTGAACCTAGTGAAATTTATATGTACCTGTCTTCAACATTTTCTGTAATTTAGTAATGTTATTCTATGTTTATTGTGTGCTAGGGCATTAGATGTTTAGATCTAATAGCATCTGTAGTGGATGCTATTAGAACTAACTTATGGGCCTTCGAATATAAATTCATGCTCGCTAAGTATTTTGGTGTTAACCCTTTACCAGGCCAGGTGTGCCTCATATTTGATTCTGCCATAGAGGGTATTTTAGAGGCGCCTAAAATAAATAAACTTGACAAATGAACACAAATAAATAGGTCTTAGAATTGCTTATATTATCAGAATATAGGTTGCAAATGTTGCAGTGTCTCAAAGAAATTACAATAATCATGTAAATTATCATTCCATCGGTGATGTGGGGAAGTATCCAGATAAAGGCAATGAAGACCAACTAAGTAAGACCTTACAGGACGGTATAATCAATTCTTATTTTAAGGGGTATTCCACCTTCAGATAGAATAACTGGGCAAATGCATTAATGGAGTGTTCTTAATCCTAGGAACTGGAGCTTCCCTCCTCTACTTGGATCAAACCTCATTTCCTCCTATTTCCCGTGCTCTGTTTGACCACAATGGGCTTATTTCGTGCCCATTATAATAATAATATAGATGAAACTCCGAATTACACGAGGCTTATCTGCATGACCCTTGTGGGTTTAGCGCTTAGTTTTTATTGTAATAATAATACGGGGCTTATGTGGTGATTCTTCAGTGCTGTAGGAAACAGTGAACGAGTTATAAAATAGCAGAAAGAAGTGAGAAGCTTCGGGGTGAAAGCAAATAGTGAGAGAGTTCGGGAATGCCCGTGGGTGGTGGTCGTCGATGGCAGGTAACAAAGCGAGGACATTTATGGAAGGCAACCAGCAAATAGTGCTGCATTTATTTTAGTGTGTAAGAACTACATCCCTCCCCAACTGGCTCTTCGATTCATACTCGTAAGTTCACAAGTAGGATTTATTATTGTTTGACTATATTCAACTCTGGAAATACATTCGATGCAATCATGAGTATCTCACAGTAAGTAGTGGGGATATTTTTACTTTAGTCGTGAACTTATCAGAATAACACTAACACTAGGAAACATAGATAAATTAAGGCGACCGTATGAGATAGTTACATAGAATTATGGGGGTCATTAAATGTCTTCCTCAGCACCCTTCCAGGAACAAATTTATAAAAGTAAGTGGCACTACCTGATATAAAGTAATTGTTTTTCTTAAGATTTTAATGGGTGCTCACCTGTCCTGGGTCTTTTGGGTATAAACCTGAACCCGTCTTCATGGAGTCTCAATTTGTCTAATCTTGAACCATTTGATTTAATTATTGGTTATTACCACCATTGTCTCGTTGTATATACTGAATCTGTCTCGTAGTATGTGATATTATATTAGTCCACATCGCTTATACTAGACTTGTTTCACATAAATTTTTGTCGTCATTCTAACTCGTGGTAGGAATGACCTGTGGACAAGATTGTAAAGTGACAGATTGTACCATTATACACAGTGAAAATTGTCTTTGTCAACTAGTACATAATCATGATGCACGACTCTGAATAATCGCCATCTGCATTCAGGTCTTAGCTTGGAGTAATTTTCTTGATATGGCTGCTTTTTCCATACTTCCCATCTCTTTAAAACGAAAAAAACTGCTAATTTACCTAAAGCATGTGACGTAACTAAGGGATGTTATAGGTATTTTGTCCTAAATATAAGTTAATTCCTAGATCTAATGTATTTCATAGGTTTAGATAATTTCACCCATTAACAGTTTTATTAAGGTTTTTTAAATATAAATAAATTGACACGAATAGCTTCTCAGGGTGTGGTTTTAAGCCCCTAGAGGTGAGCCAGTGCAACTGGATATGTCTAGCTGTCTTAGGCTGAGAGTTAACCGACATAACTTAGTTCTGAAGATGTTTTAGGCTTCATTATTGCAGTTTAGAAAAGCATAAATAAGAAGGAAAATAAATTGAATAGGAGACTGTATAACTTTGGAGTGAAGGGATGGAGGGGTATGCGTCGTAGTAGAAAAGATTGGATTGAGTGAGAAAAGGATTTTGCTTGCTAGGGGCTTGGACATCCAGCAGGCCTGTGTGAACGTGTTAGAAGGGAATAGAAGCAATAGATTTTTTATGATTTGACTTGCTCTTGGAGTGTGAGCAAGATGACATTTACGAAGTGATTCATTGAAGCCGGTTTCTGGCCTTCAGTCCTGAAGGTGGTAATTACAGTTCCTGTGCTGTGAAAGATGGGGAGGGAGGGCTTTTGCAGTTCGGAGGCCAGAGGTATGAAATCAACACGCTTCTTGCAAAATAGTTATTGATGAATGACACTGAAAGTGTTTCCTCATTTTCAAGTCTCCCTCCCTCGGTGGGAGACGGCAGTCTTAAAAAAATCCAGTTCAGAAATATAGTATTGACTTGTGAGGTTTTTTAATAACGATGATAAGTTGCGAAGGTTTATGGCATTACAGACACTGATGTGTAGTGGGGCCTCTCATTTATAGTCATCTACATTATGAAATTAACTCATTTAGTATTTTGTTGCTTATAGCTGTCAGACCTGTGATTCACTTAACATTATATGTTTTTCGTTTTTATTTAACTCCCGTCCTGTTACGACTAGTATTTTATTGTAACTTCAAAATAATATTGTATATAATTTAGTATAATAAACAGAAAAATATATAATTACTGCATAAAATTAATTTACATCTATAATGTTGATGTTGATAGCTATACTAGGCGTTTATGCACACTATACACATTCTAGCTTGGAAATAATTTCGTCGAATAGGAAGCGAATTGGAATGGACACATCAGAGCATTTCCTCGGAAATTTGTCAATACATGACGGGATAATTTGCGATAAAAATGATAGAATCGTGAATATGACGAGATACTGCGTGATTACTGTTTACAGCCTGTGTGTGTGGGGTGAGGGGGGTTTATTCACTTATATGTAGTTGCAGTGGGTCGAATCTCAGTTCCTGATCCTACCTCTTGCCGTGCTCACTCATCCTAGCCTTCTGGGGTCCTGTCATACCTACTCTTAATACTGTGTATGGAGCGTGTCTCCACTATTTCATCCAGGTCATTCCGCTTCCTTACCACCTTGAGACTGAAAAAAATGTATTCATTCCATATTTTAAACTTTTTCCCCTTTACAAAATTTCTTGAATTTACACTTGTTTGTATTGAATTTCCAGCAGCCACTTTCTTGATTACCCCTCGCTCTCTTCTCTTCTCCTGTTCAGATTCTTCTCATTAGTTTTGCATTATCTGCAAACAGACAGAGGACTCAAACCCATATGCCATGTTATTTTCATATATCTCAGAAAAAAAAGAGGCCTAAGTTCGGGAACTGTGTCAAATGCTCTCTTGCTGTCCAGAAAAACTGTGCATCATTTTCTTCATTGTTTTGCTCTGATTCGCTTAACTCCAGCAGGGTGGTCAGACAGGATCTTCCATATATAAATCTATGTTATATTTCACCGATAAGCTTCCTTCTGGGTGATCCAGTATTTTCCCTTCACAATTTTCTCCATTACTCTGGTAAGGATGCATGTCAGTGATAGCACCCTGTAGTTTAGCGCTTCATTTTTGAAATTACAGTGTGCAAGAAAGGTATACAATACCGGCAAGATGAAAGTTAAGACACATGTGTAACATCTGGGTATCTTTATTGTAGACGCTTCGCCATCCAGTGGCTTTATCAATACAGATTCTAGGACATAACTTCAAGACAGTAGAACTATATACAAAAGATGAGGTAATCAGTCGCTCAGCCTTGGAGTTGGTGTGAAGAACACCGTCGATGGGATTCTGGAGCGCAGTTCAGTTCAGACTCTCAAGTAAGGACCCACTAGGGGCGAGGGGGAAAGTGGGGACAGAAGAAGAATAGCCGGTGAGAGGAAGAACCGAAGTAGAAGAGAAAGAGTCAGGACTAAACCCAACAGTCTAACTACTGCACTATATTATGTTTTGGAGCGCAGACAAGGTGACTGGCGCTTATATAGACGTCAGGTAGTGAGGGACGGGTAGCAGACGAGGGCATAGTCACTGGTAGGAGGGATTTCCCAGTGGAAGTAGGTCATACCCAAAGGGATGGGTTAGTTGTAGTAGCCGTGAAGGTCATGTAGATGTCCTCTGAATCAAGATTCCTATGTTATCTGGCATCATTTCTTGTTATATGAATACCTCCTCAAACCTTTAGTTCTCATACCTCGCCATCGTCTACTGTTAGTCGTCCTTCAAAAATATTATCATTTATTATCATTTCGTTTTTTATGTACCAATCTCTGAAGCAACTTTAATTATTTTATTGGTCTGTGTGTGTGTGATGAGTAAACACGCAAGAAAAACTTAAGATAATTGAAATTTAAGTAAATAAGTTCAGGTGGGGAAGAGAACGTGTAACACAAAAGATTCTCTCTCTCTCTCTCCCTCCCTCCCTCCCTCTATCTCTCCCTCCCTCCCTCTCTCTCTCTCCCTCCCTCCCTCTCCCTCTCTCTCCCTCTCTCTCCTTCTCTCCCTCCCTCCCTCCCTCTCCCTCTCTCTCTCTCTCTCCCTCCCTCCCTCTCTCTCCCTCTCCCTCCCCCTCCCTCCCCCACCCTCCCTCCCTCTCTCCCTCACCCTCTCTCACCCTCTCTCCCTCACCCTCTCTCACCCTCTCTCTCTCCCCCTCTCCCTCACCCTCTCCCTCACCCTCTCTCTCCCCCTCTCTCCCTCACCCTCTCTCTCTCTCACCCTCTCTCTCTCTCCCTGCTCTCTCCTCTCATTTCCTTTTATTGACACAAAGGTGGCCAAGATTTATTGCTTTATTTTACAAACTAAGAGCTCTTGCCTACATCACCACCTTTAAAAAGCTTCCCTAACATTATCTATCAAGAGATTATAAGTATTTGTAGCCTTGAAGCAGTTTTCATATTACACAGTAGAACACATACACAATTTCTTACAGTAATAAATATATACCTTTCAACATTGAAAATACAGTAATCCAGAAGACAGAGGCAAAATATAATACATAAATGTTGTTTTTGATACAATCTTCCTCGCCATATGAAGTGATTTAATACAAATATGTACAGCATATAAATAAAATGTTTATAATTTTTGAAACATACAAGTTATGGAACACGATGAAGTAGTAACCAGCTACGAGCAAAATATTCCATTGGGCTAATTGACTTTATGCCATTAATGTGTGAATGTTGTACGAACATTTTTCCAAACTAGAGTCATTCTAGGAAGGAAGAAATGATCGCAGATGAAGTGATGTTCTTGAGAAGAGTACACCCAGAGTGTAGGTGCTGTTTTCTGGCCATCTTGTTTAATAAAAGCTGTATTCTCGCCGCTGAGTGCGGATTGGAGCCAGGGGTGATATTCTACATTGTCTTTGAACGTAACAGTAAAGCTATCGACATCTTTGAGACATTGAAAGCTCTGCTGAGATGACAGATCCAACTTCTCTCTCCCTCTCTTCCTTTTTCTCTCTCTCTCTTATCCCCCTCCCTCCCGCTCTCCCTCTTCCTCCCGCTCTCCCTCTACCTCCCTCTCCCTATCTCTCTCTATCCCTGTCCCTCATTCCCCCTCTCTTTCCACAAACAAATACCTCCCATTCTAGCCCAGATAAAATCAACAGAAACAGTCTTGTTTGGTGTGTAAGATAGAGAAAAACATGTTGATTGCTTTCTTCAAGAATACTGGTTGTACCGCAAGAAAATATGGAGAAGAATTCGTGCAGCAGACGCTGAGTAATTTCAACATAGAGCCAGAGAGAAAAGAAACAAAGCTTGTCTCTCAGAGACTGTCGACGTGAAGAGGTCGACTGAAAAATAGTCCAATGGTTAGACATAGCCTGGTAGCTCAGTGGTCGAGCCCCCTACAACCTTGGGACATTTTATCCTGGCGAGTAGTTTTACTGATTTTGCCTGGCTAAGAACTCTGTATTCCCGTTTTCGGCGTAACTGATGGGGAAATTTTCCATTTTATCAGATTTTTATGTGGTTTATCACCTATGATTTAAGACAGATTTTAGATATGGTTTAGACTGCAGTTAATGATTTTATTCTGCAGCCGCGTGAGCCGCTGTCTCCACTACTGCTGAAGCAACCGTTGTTGACTCCTTAGCAGGGTGATTTGTAGTCTCTGCCTTAGACCATACATAAAGGGGGACTACAGCAGATCCTAGGATGTCTTCAAGAGGGTATTTGATAAGTTCCTTATGTCAGTTCCTCATCAGACGGGCTGTGGTACATACGTTGGACTGCGTGCGGCCAGCACCAGTAGCCTGGTTCATCAGGCCATCCACTTGAAGCCCACCTGTTCTGTGACTGGGCCGCGGTGATGTTGACCCCCGGAACACAACGTAGAGCCAGCTGGCCAAGTGGTTAATGCTTTGGCCTGTGATTAGGCCACTTGATAGCAGCGCCCTGTACAACTGATGATTATTGATGTCTGTGGTATTCATGGGAATTCTCAAGACTGTTTGATGAAGTGGAATAGTGCTAATTTATTCATCATGGAGGAGAAATTACGTAAATATCATTACCTAGAATCTGTGATCATTAGCCTTGGCAATACAACGGACCTTCAGGAATTGGGCTAAATTATTTTTAGGCCATTAGGTAAAAAACTTGCGCCCTCACTACACTACAACTGGATAAGCAAAACACATACAACATTGAGCTATCTTTATTTTCGAAACATTTCGCTACTCTGCTGAATTCTTCAGTCTATTAGACTGAAGATTAGTCCATCAGCCTTGAAATGTTAATATCCGTAGTCTCTATCAATGTGAAGATGAATCATGAGAATGAAGACTTTTATTCTGGAGGCAGAAGTGAGGTGCGGAGTTGGAAATGGCATCACAGGAATTGTAAAAGGCAGCAGCAACCTTACTTAAACCCATGTTGCCCTGGATTCTACATTTGCGATTCAAAGCGATTATTAACCTTGTCTTAGGACGCGTTCAAAGATTCTGATGTGTGAAGTTAGTGTTATTCGTCTATAGGTTTTTGTGTTTGCTTTACTCCCATCTTTGCGAAGTGGGGAATTTGTGTTTGACACTTGTGTCCAGGCTCCTCTATAGAATACTGAATAAGCGAGATAATAGTTTCTTGTGATTTTTTGATGAATATGAAGTTCCACGAGTTTGGGCCAGGAGCAGAATGCATGGGATTGCTGTCGATGGTTTCTTCCAAGTCAACTGGGAAAACAACATCAGAAATTATGGAGATGGCGGCGGTGTTTTGAGTCTCTCATTCATGAAAAACTTGAAGTCTTATATTTGTAGACTAATGAGTGGTTCGCTGAACAAAGTTGTATTATGATTTCAGTATTTCACTCCTTTTTGTATTGTTATTAGTACATATTTTATCTCCTTCAAGAAAAGGCGCTTTACTGCCTGTGGTTCTTGTTCTGGATTTTGCACAAGAAAAGTATGTATTTGGGATTTCTTCTGATTTCATTCGTGGATCTTTGCTCCTATCTCTCTTGGACTTTATATTATGCAATCATTTTGTGCTCGACGTTTTCCATTTTCGCAACCAGTGTTTCCGTTCTCGTTTTAGAGTCTTCTGCGTTTGACAAAGTCTGCAGTCCGAAGTCTTTGCCTGTAAAGGCAGTCTCTCTCTCTCTCGCGCGCGCTCTATCTATCTATCTCTCCCTCCCTCTCCTCTCTTGCTTTCTTTATGGGTGGCCTTGCTGTTATGTACAAGGCCAATGTTGTCAAGGTATCGCACTTCACTTCGCCGACAGCGAGAAGACAGCAAACAGCAACTACACTCTGGTTGTACTCGTCTCAAGAACATCACTTCATCTGAGATCAGTCATTCCTAGAATGACTAGTCTAGAACATGTTCGTTCAGCATAATGACAACGTTGAAATAAAGTCAGTTGATCAAATGAAATCGATGGCCCACAAATGGCTTCAATTTCATCCTTTTCCCTATTTGTATGTCTCATGATATAAAGACTTTCAAATGAACTGAGGTAGGTAACAGCGCTTAACATGTAAATAAATGTAGAAACTCTTAACCTAACCCTGTAAAACCATTGTGTAAAAAAAAAAGGGGAGAGAGAGAGCGTATCGTCTTTGCTGTATATGTCTCTAAGGTGGTCAATTTTGTCAACCCAGTGTATCTCGTTATGTTTCACGATTTATTTGGTCCCGGTTGATCATCTTGTTGATTGATCTTGTTTCTCTCTCCCAGGACGCTGTGCACATAGATGTGAACCTCTATTAAGATGTAGTCTGAGATTGCGGTTTTAAACATTGTTTTGCCCTGGACTATGACATTGTTTTACTCTGGAATATATGTTATTTTCCAGTTTGGTCAGTTCAGCAAACTGCTGGCTTAAGACGTATTTATTGCAAAGGTTTAATAATTCGGTTGTATAACAGTTCCTCCAAACTAGCTCCATGGAGTCTGTAATTGCAGTCCTTGCTACATTCTTCCATTTCAGATGTCTTAAATCGAGGTCACCAAGCAACAAAATATTTTGTTCCAGGTTTGATAGGTTTTCAAGACAATGTTCGATCTCCAATAACTGGTCCTTGAACTGCTGGGAAGTTGTATCTGGTAGTTTATGTACAAGCGCAACAGCTATTTTCTGGTCTCAGATTCTGACTACCTACTTGGACTAATCATTAGTCTTGTTCAGGAAATCAATGCATTCGAGTGCCTAGTTTTAGGGTCCCATCTAAATAGGTTTTACGTAGGAATCCACATTTCGTTATTAAATTAGTCTCTTATCCGAATCGCTGAAGATGCAAAAATGCTTTTGACTTCATAAGACGACCCCTGATATACAAGATTTGGTTGTTTTTACTCGGTTTGAGACCTTGTATGGTTGCTATCCTGGGATGCTTGTTTGTAGGACTTAGTTTGTGTGATCTGACTAGTATTTATGCGGTTTTATATGCCCTGTGCGTGTAATATAATATATATATATATATATATATATATATATATATATATATATATATATATATATATATATATATATATATATATATATATATATATATGTGCCAATAGGTAAAACTGGTCAGTTTGGCAAGAACTCGTTTAAAATTAAGTCCTTTCTAAAAAATTCTCTAATACATTTATGTTAATATAAAAATTAATGATTTTCTACCAAAAGAACCTTAGGAAACATGCCTAACCTTATTATAACAAACGCAATTTAATTTAGTCTAATCCAACTAAATATATTTTATATAAGTTTACAATAATTTAATGATAAACAATCACAATGAAATATATATTTTTTCGTAAGATTCAGAATGATTTTTGCAAAATTATTGCATACACAAATTTTCGCTTGCCCTATTCGGCAAGAAGTGCATTGCTATTTAAACCAAAATCGCAAGTTTTACTTATTCGGCACGACATATATATATATAAATGAACATTGTTCAGAATATATTGCATAAGCTGAACTCTGAAACAAGTTTAAGTTAAATAGGCGGTCTCCTGACAGTCTGTGCCAGACGGTCTCTGCAGATGGCTATTTACAGTTTACGATGTAGCTTCTGGGCTCAAGTGGACAGTGGTAACAAAGTTTGTATAGCGGTCAATGTTTATAGAGCATCAGCCAGATTAAAGATTAAGTGCGTTATAGCAGAGATGTATCACACTATCGGACAAATTTTGTTTACCTTACAATTATGCTAATTTCAAGAGCAATTTTCAAAAGAAAATTGAACAATGTTATATCTGAAAAGCTGTCGCATTAAGTTTTCTTTAAGCCTAGTTCATCGGTATTTTTATTTTTCTTATATTCAGTTTCGGTGTAGCTGGCGCTGTTTCTCTTGGCTGGGCGCCTTTGAGGGTGGTCGCTATATAATCGTGTTGGATGGCTTGGTCGCCAAGTATAATGTGATTGTTGCCTTGACGCTGCTCGTCCCTGGCCCCTTTATTTGAGTACCTTGTTGCTAGTGAAGGACTCTTGGTCCACCTCTTGCGGTGGATCACATCTTGTTACCTCTAAGTCGCTGTATGACCCCTACAGAATTATCGCTTCCCTATGAATGCAATCTTCGACGTAGGGTGCTCCATGACAGGGGGAAGCTTATGTTCGCTTATGTAAAGAAGGTCGCAGTATTTTTTGCCTGTGGTAGGTCCTTTTAGGCGTTCACAGTACTTGCATCCTCTGTAAAAAAAAATGATAAATGTCACTCAACCTCGTTGTCTTCAGTAGCTGGCCAAGTTACTTCATTTGCATTTATTTTAGTGTTTCTTGACGTTAGAGGAAACAGGAAGCTGCCATTTTACGTTATGCTACCGTGCAGAATACCATGTATATTACGACATCATTGTTTTGCTATAACTTGAGTAAATTTGTTTCATTATTAACTAGTCACTTTTTTAAAAAAATTTACTTAAAAAGTAGGGTATTGTATTCATATTGTTTTCACTCATTTGCATGTCCATACAATTGCTAGCATGATACGAAGTTGCAATGAAGAAAACATGTGGGCAAATAAATCTGTCTCCTTATAGGCTGGTTTGGGAATACAAAAACTGTCAGACACTACACATTGGGATAGAAATCTATATTCTATATGAAATAAAAATTTCACTATATCGGGAAAGTAACAAAATGTGTAAAGAGTACTCTGGGTGAACCGGCAGTCTGACATCTTTTAAGTCTCTGACTATACAATCTTGTTTTGAAAGTTTGTTCGCTCTACTGCCATTGTTTGTGATTACAAAGGCCTACTGTCGACAGTAATGAAACAAAGACACGGGTGCAGAACACTTATATCGACAAAGTTGCACTCTGTGTGGGGCTATAAAAGGTGGATGATATTGGCTGAAGCTTGCTCTGCACCTTCTTTCTCATCACACTGTGGTCAATAGCCTCGAAGTTTCTGAATTCATGTAAGTTTATTGACCAACAATTCAGTTATTCTTGCTAACTCTTAGACTACGACAACAGAAATTTACATCGTAAAGACATTTGAATGGAAGTTTCTCTTGATCTCTAAAGAAGTAGAATTCAGCTCAGCGTTGTTGACTTTGCCGCACGCTTCTATGACTAGGCTTGTCTTGCGAGACCTTGAAGTGTAACGACACTGTCTACCTCCCGTTAGTGACGACACTGTCTACCTCCCGTTAGTGACTGCACTGTCTGCCTCCCGTTAGTGACTGCACTGTAAGCCTCCCGTTAGTGATGACAGTCTGCCTCCAGCGAGCCCCATTGAAACTTGTGATGGTGTTGGCGGCGGCGTCTTGAGTAGCTTTACCATATGAACTCAGCAGCTTACTTCCCTTCCCTTCCCAGCCATAGTGGAAAAATTTCCTCTTTTCACAAAATTGCTGTGTTCCTCCTCAGTAGAGGATGATTACGCCTACGGTTTTGCCCGGCAGCCCGTTTAAATTTGCCGATTTTTTATCGTTGTTTGGGTTCACAGAGACACTAAGCCTCCTGACCTGTCGTGCCCGTTTTTAATTTTTGTTTTGTTAAGTATACGTTTTTGTAGGCTTATTTTACCACTGTATAACCCAGTAAGATTTAGCGTTATTGAATGAATAAATGTTTTTATGTGCCTTTACCAAAATTTTATCCCCGAAGACGAACGCTTAGGTAGTTGTTAGATTTTTTATAACTTCGTTTTTATTTCGCTCATAATTAGAGAAGGCCTCATCTAGTCAGCTTCAAGTTTCTAGTAACCCTTGACATGTGCAGGTGCCCTGTGAGAAAAGTAGTTGAACCCATTCCCAGCATTCTGGAACGTTTTCAAACTTTAAAAAAAAATGCCTCCTAATTTGACGATTGCGGAGATTTGCCCATTTTATTGGTTAAATGCGAAATTTTTATTACCGTTAAATTATGTTAAATAAATTTCAGTTTACATCTTAATGGCTTCAGTATTTAATGGTTGGTGTATCTTACGGCTAGGATAGTACCTATTAAGTTTGTGTACATGCAAATTTGTCAGTATACTGAAATAGAAAAAAAAACGAAATTATTGGAATCCGTGCCATAACTGGAGAATGACTGATCTGATCGGCTTCAAATTTTCACCTTTGGTGTGCTTCCATGAACGCATGGTTCGTGCTCTTATTGGGCAATAACATTAGTTTTAATTTGAGTTTTATTGAATAGAGAGTAAAATTTATACTCAGTGACTCAAGAATACTTATGATTGTTTTCAAAATAATGATGATACATTCTACAAGGATGATGCCCCATCAGTTTAGTATATGTAATGCAAATTTAAAATTTTACTGAAACTTAAAAAACTTGGAATGACTCACGAAATCGTTGGAATTAGATCAGTTACTGGGGAATGCCTTTGCTGATCGGTTTCAAACTTTCAGAGTTAGTAGGCTTTATTAAAAGAAAACTTTGCGTTCATTTTGAAATGTTTAATTTCATTTTGCCAATTTTATTAAATTGTTTCCCATGTGAAAACTAAAGAATGTCTTTTCTGATTGGCTTTCGATCCTAAACGCTGGTATATCTCAAATTAAAAATATTTTTGTATTGATTTTGAGATATGTCGGTGCGTTTGCAGATTTTAACTAATTTTATCACTGGATTATCTTAAAAATCAAACTCAGATATCATTTTTCTTAAAGAATTGTAGAGAATTTTTAAATTTAATATAAATAAGAAGAAAACTTGAAAAATAGGTCTTAAAATTCATGATTTTAGGCGCTTTTAAATTTAACGAGATAGGACTTAAAAAATAATACGGGGTTTACCTCACAAACGGTTGGGTTTAGTCCTGACTCTTTCTCTTCGACTGCAGTTCTTCCTCTCACCGGCTATTCTTCGTCTGTCCCCACTTCCCCCTCGCCCCTAGTGGGTCCTTACCTGTGAGTCTCTGAATGAATGGACGAGATAGGCTTTCCAATTTTCAGAACATCGTCTGCAACATTTTTCTTCTTTTCAATATTTTCGTTTATTACTCGAGAAAGCCTTATTCGATGGGGTTCAGATTTTCAATGCTGGTTACTGTATCTAGGGCAAGATTCAAGAACTATTTTCGTGTATAAGTGCCCTAAGGACAATATTGCACAGACCATTCCTCTGATCGGCTTCAAAATTTCAACAGTATCTTGGAAAATTGTTAGTATACTATTTAATGGAGTGTGTAATGGCATTTTGGTATTTTTATCTCGAAATGTTATATTATTATTTTACATTTCTTGTGCATTACTTTGCCTTGATCTTGTGAGGGGCTCTTGATCTAAGAAACTTTACTTATGTTGTTTGATCATTCGGGGTTTAGTGCTCTTCCCTGATGAAAAACAAATGTGAACGGTGCCAAATTTTTAATTCCTGATGTCTCGAATGATATGGATGAAACCTTTTTTTTTTAAGATATAGGCTGTGTATATGCAAATTTTGTTGGATTCTGTGCAATAGCTGGAAAAATACATCTTGCCAACTTTAAACTCTTTGTGCTGATATGTTTTCTTCAAAGAAACTTCACCTTGATTTTAGGTGTGAAAGTTCTTCAACTCTATATATCCTTGGTGAGGCCTCATCTAGATTATGCTGCACAGTTTTGGTCACCGTATTACAGAATGGATATAAATGCTCTGGAAAACGTACAAAGGAGGATGACTAAGTTGATTCCATGTATCAGAAATCTTCCCTATGAGGATAGACTGAGGGCCCTGAATCTGCACTCTCTAGAAAGGCGTAGAATTAGGGGGGATATGATTGAGGTGTATAAATGGAAAACAGGAATAAATAAAGGTGATGTAAATAGCGTGCTAAAAATATCTAGTATTGACAGGACTCGCAGCAATGGCTTTAAGTTGGATAAATTCAGATTCAGGAAGGATATAGGAAAGCATTGGTTTGGTAATAGAGTTGTCGATGAGTGGAACAAACTCCCGAGTACAGTTATAGAGGCTAAAACGTTGTGTAGTTTTAAAAATAGGCTGGATAAATATATGAGTGGGTGCGGGTGGGTGTGAGTTGGACCTGACTAGTTTGTGCTACTAGGTCAGATGCCGTGCTCCTTCCTTAAGTGAATGTAACCTGACCTGGATGGGTCGGGGCATTGGCTTAAGTCGGTGGGAGATTTGGACCTGCCTCGCATGGGCCAGTAGGCCTGCTGCAGTGTTCCTCCTTTCTTATGTTCTTATGTTCTTAATAAACATGGGAAATTGAAATACTGCTTTTCATGCGATAATTTCTGTGTCGCGTTCAGTTATCTTCAACCCTGGATGCAGATAACTTGAGAGTGCAACTTCTGAGTGACTTAAAGTTAAATATTCTTGTGTGTTTTAGGATATGGGCCTCTTTTAGATAACAAGAGAATGTCTCCTCAGTGTAGTTGCATAGTGTTTCTTAGTAGAAAGTTTGAGTTAGATTTGGACTGTGTATGTCCTAATTTACCATTTTTTTTTTACTGAAAAGTTTCGATATTAGTTTCCATATGATTTGGGAACGCCTCATCTGATTTGCTTCAGTCTTCGTTGCTAACATATACCTTACTAGCGCCGCACTCTGCACTATTCCAGTCGCGTGCGCTGAGACACAGGGGACTGTGGTAATGGAATACGAGCTTACTTTTTTCTGAAACCCAGGCTGACACCGGACTAGGCCGCCTAGCGGACACCGGACTGGGTCGCCTGGCTGACACCGGCCTGGGTCGCCTGGCTGACACCGGCCTGGGTCGCCTGGCTGACACCAGCTGCTGCTACACACAGGCTGGCAATTTCCTCTTCCATCGAACAAGTCCCATTTTAAGACGTTTGGATATTTTTTTTTTTAAATCAACTTTTCAGATTCAATTTTCGTGTAAGTTAGGTTTCATAAACCTAGAAAAAATATATGACCACGGACAAGCAACTAAAAGACAGGCCGCGGCAGACAACGTCGAATTTAAAACGAATATTCTTTTAGTGCGAGACTGCGATGCTTTGAGTGAGTGCGCTTTATTCCACTGTCAGCCTGAGTGCATGTACACTGTTCCACACTGTCAGCCTGAGTGCATGTGCGCTGTTTCACACTGTCTGCCTGAGTGCATGTGCACTGTTCCACTGTCAGCCTGAGTGCATGTGCGCTGTTTCACACTGTCAGCCTGAGTGTATGTGCACTGTTCCACACTGTCAGCCTGAGTGCATGTGCACTGTTCCACACTGTCAGCCTGAGTGCATGTGCACTGTTCCACACTGCATGAGTGCATGTGCACTGTTCCACACTGCATGAGTGCATGTGCACTGTTCCACACTGTCTGCCTGAGTGCATGTGCACTGTTCCACACTGTCTGCCTGAGTGCATGTGCACTGTTCCACACTGTCAGCCTGAGTGCATGTGCACTGTTCCACACTGTCAGCCTGAGTGCATGTGCACTGTTCCACACTGTCAGCCTGAGTGCATGTGCACTGTTCCACACTGTCAGCCTGAGTGCATGTGCACTGTTCCACACTGTCAGCCTGAGTGCATGTGCACTGTTCCACACTGTCTGCCTGAGTGCATGTGCACTGTTCACACTGTCAGCCTGAGTGCATGTGCACTGTTCCACACTGTCAGCCTGAGTGCATGTGCACTGTTCCACACTGTCAGCCTGAGTGCATGTGCACTGTTCCACACTGTCAGCCTGAGTGCATGTGCACTGTTCCACACTGTCTGCCTGAGTGCATGTGCACTGTTCACACTGTCAGCCTGAGTGCATGTGCACTGTTCCACACTGTCAGCCTGAGTGCATGTGCACTGTTCCACACTGTCAGCCTGAGTGCATGTGCACTGTTCCACACTGTCAGCCTGAGTGCAGGTGCACTGTTCCACACTGTCAGCCTGAGTGCATGTGCACTGTTCCACACTGTCAGCCTGAGTGCATGTGCACTGTTCCACACTGCCAGCCTGAGTGCATGTGCACTGTTGCACACTGTCAGCCTGAGTGCATGTGCACTGTTGCACACTGTCAGCCTGAGTGCATGTGCACTGTTCCACACTGTCTGCCTGAGTGCATGTGCACTGTTCCACACTGTCAGCCTGAGTGCATGTGCACTGTTCCACACTGTCAGCCTGAGTGCATGTGCACTGTTCCACACTGTCAGCCTGAGTGCATGTGCACTGTTCCACACTGTCAGCCTGAGTGCATGTGCACTGTTCCACACTGCCAGCCTGAGTGCATGTGCACTGTTGCACACTGTCAGCCTGAGTGCATGTGCACTGTTCCACACTGTCTGCCTGAGTGCATGTGCACTGTTGCACACTGTCAGCCTATGAACTTGGCCTCAACTTGCACATCGTTTTTCTTGGTAAACTCGCCATATTCATAACCTTGAACTCTTGTGAATTCAAAAAATCCGCAAACTTCAGCAATTTCAGCTGACTTCTACTTGTTGCAGGAGTATTCGCGTTATTCTGAAAAATTCTTTAAGGATCGCTATTAATACATTACTTGGAAATTGTTGTCCCTCATTCTCTAGACTCCCGTTTGTTTACTGAGATATTAATGTGCTTTATTTTTAGAGAAGTAAGGTGTTGAGGGTAGAGGTGATAGGAAAAGTGAAGGTTAGTTGCTATGTTATTCTCAACACGAGATATACAAGACAATGTCCAATAACTTCAGCAGCTAATGATAAGACACACGTGCAATAATTAGGTATCATTATTCTGAAACGTTGCGCCTACACAGTAGGCTTCTTCAGTCAAGTACAGAGGAGTTTGCAGAAACAGTAGAGATGTAAAGATGTTGTAATAAGTCCACCCTTGAAGACGTAGTTTTGAGGCATTGTTCCATAGTCCTGAACAATGTGGCATTGTTCCAGACTATACAACAAAACTTTTTTCCAGACTGAGGGACTAACCACCTCAAAAGTACGTCTTCAAGGGTGATGGACTGATTACACCATCTTTACATCTCTACTGTTACTGCAAACTACTCTGTACGCGACTGAAGAAGCCTAATATGTAGGCGAAACGTTTCAGAATAAAGATACCTAACTGTTGCACATGTGTCTTGTCAACATGTCGGTATTGTATGCCATTTTCATATTGAACTTCAGCACCACCGAGCCTCTGCTAGCATCTGTGTTCCAGACCAATGAACATTAAACAGTGCTTCGTGTTTACTAGTAAGTCTAGCCAGTGAATGTCTCGTGATTATCAGGATACCAGCCTATTTTACAAAATACTAATTAATGCCAACATTGTTCAGGGCACAGCCTATAAGCAAAATTGGCCGCTACAGTATTCATGTTAATAGATTTTTGCAGAAAAAAAATAGACTGCTATTCTCATAATCAAGACAGATTTTTGTTTACAGTGAGGATCAAGCCCCGCGTAGCTGCCTGCCACCTGCATACCTCCTCTTATAATCGTTGCCTATTAGCGTAAATTCATTTGCACATTTCACACTACTAGTTATTTGACCTGGCAAGTGGTGTGCGCCATATACATACACACACACACACACACACACACACACACACACACACACACATATATATATATATATATATATATATATATATATATATATATATATATATATTTTTTTTTTTTTTTTTTTTTTTTCAACAAGTCGGCCGTCTCCCACCGAGGCAGGGTGACCCAAAAGAAAGAAAATCCCCAAAAAGAAAATACTTTCATCATCATTCAACACTATCACCACACACATACATAATCACTGCCTTTGCAGAGGAGCTCAGATACGACAGCTGAGAATTGTCCCTCCCAGCTGTCACTATCCCAGACCCCTCCTTTAAAGTGCAGGCATTGTACTTCCCATTTCCATGACTCAAGTCCAACTAAATCAATTAACTGGTTTCCCTGAATCCCTTCACAAAATGTTACCCTGCTCACACTCCAACAGATCGTCATGTCCCAAAAACCATTCGTCTCCATTCACTCCTATCTAACACGCTCACACATGCTTGCTGGAAGTCCAAGCCCCTCGCCCACAATACCTCCTTTACCCCTTCCCTCCAACCTTTTCCCCTACAGATTTATACGCTCTCCAAGTCATTCTACTTTGATCCATTCTCTCTAAATGACCAAACCACCTCAACAACCCCTCTTCAGCCCTCTGACAAATACTTTTAGTAACTCCACACCTTCTCCTAATTTCCACATTCCGAATTTTCTGCATAATATTTACACCACACATTGCCCTTAGACAGGACATCTCCACTGCCTCCAGCCTCCTCCTCGCTACACCATTTGCAACCCATGCTTCACACCCATATAAGAGGGTTGGTACGACTATACTTTCGTACATTCCCTTCTTTGCCCCCATGGATAACGTTTTTTGTCTCCACAGATACCTCAACGCACCACTCACCTTTTTTTCTTCGTCAATTCTATGGTTAACCTCATCCTTCATAAACCCATCCGCTCACACGTCAACTCCCAAATATCTGAAAACATTTACTTCTTCCATAATCCCTCTCTCCAATGTGATATCCAATTTTTCTTTATTTAAATCGTTTGATACCCTCATCACCTTACTCTTATCTATGTTCACTTTTAACTTTCTACCTTTACACACTCTCCCAAACTCGTCCACTAACCTTTGCAACTTTTCTTTAGAATCTCCCATAAGCACAGTATCATCAGCAAAAAGTAACTGTGTCAACTCCCATTTTGCATTTAATTCTTCAAAATTTAATCCCACCCCTCTCCCCAACACCCTAGCATTTACTTCTTTTACAACCCCATCTATAAATATATTAAACAACCATGGTGACATTACACATCCCTGTCTAAGACCTACTTTTACCGGGAAGTAATCTCCCCTCTCCTACACACCCTAACCTGAGCCTCACTATCCTCATAAAAACTCTTTACAGCCTTCAGTAACTTACTACCTATTCCATACACTTGCAACATTTGCCACATTGCTCCCCTATCCACTCTATCATATGCCTTTTCTAAATCCATAAATGCAATAAAAACTTCTCTACCTTTATCTAAATACTGTTCACATATATGCTTCACTGTAAACACTTGATCTACACATCCCCTACCCACTCTAAAGCCTCCTTGCTCATCTGCAATCCTACTCTCTGTCTTACCTCTAATTCTTTCAATAATAACCCTGCCATACACTTTACCTGGTATACTCAGTAAACTTATTCCCCTATAATTTTTACATTCTCTTTTATCCCCCTTCCCTTTATATAAAGGAACTATACATGCTCTCTGCCAATCCCTAGGTACCTTCCCCTCTTTCATACATTTATTAAACAAAAATACCAACCACTCCAGCACTATATCCCCCCTGCTTTTAACATTTCTGTCATGATTCCGTCAATTCCAGCTGCTTTACCCCCTTTCATTCTACATAATGCCTCACGCACCTCCCCCACACTCACATCCTGCTCTTCTTCACTCCTAAACGATGTTGTACCTCCCTGGCCAGTACATGAAATTACCGCCTCCCTTTTTTCATCGACATTTAAAAGTTCCTCAAAATATTCCCGCCATCTACCCAATACCTCCAGCTCCCCATCTACTAACTCCCCTAATCTGTTTCTTGTTTTCAGCAAAATTTCTTGACAGAGCCTCTCCCATTCTTTCATCCGCTCTTCTTTTGCACTCTCTCACCACTCTCTTCACCTTTCTTTTACTCTCCATATACTCTGCTCTTCTATTAACACTTCTGTTTTGAAAAAAACTCTCATAAGCTACCTTTTTCTCTTTTATCACACCCTTTACTTCTTCATTCCACCACTCACTCCTCTTTCCTCCTGCACCCACCCTCCTATAGCCACAAACTTCTGCCTCACATTCTAATACTGCATTTTTAAAACTATCCCAACTCTCTTCAACCCCCCCACTACTCCTACTTGCACTAGCCCACCTTTCTGCCAATAGTTGCTTATATCTCACCCTAACTTCCTCCTCCCTTAGTTTATACACTTTTACCTCTCTCTTACTTGCTGTTGCCATTTTCTTTTTGTCCCATCTACCATTTACTCTAACTGTAGCTACAACCAAATAATGATCTGATATATCCGTTGCCCCTCTATACACATGTACATCCTGAAGCCTACTCATCAACCTTTTATCCACCAAAACATAATCTAACAAACTACTTTCCTTACGTGCTATATCATACCTTGTATATTTATTTATCCTCTTTTTCATAAAATATGTATTACTTATTACCAAACCTCTTTCTACACATAGCTCAATTAATGGTTCCCCATTTACATTTACCCCTGGCACCCCAAATTTACCTACTACTCCCTCCACAACATTTTTACCCACTTTAGCATTAAGATCCCCAACCACAATTACTCTCTCACTTGGTTCAAAACTCCCCACACACTCACTCAACATTTCCCAAAATCTCTCTCTCTCCTCTACACTTCTCTCTTCTTCAGGTGCATAAACACTTACTATAACCCACTTTTCACATCCAACCTTTATTTTACTCCACATAATCCTTGAATTTATACATTTATATTCCTTCTTTACCTGCCATAACTGATTATTCAACATTATTGCCACTCCTTCTTTAGCTCTAACTCTATTTGAAACCCTGATCTAATCCCATTTATTTCTCCCCACTGAAACTCTCCTACCCCTTCAGCTTTGTCTCACTTAAAGCCAGGACATCCAGCTTCTTTTCATTCATAACATCTACAATCATCTCTTTCTTATCATTCGCACAACATCCACGCACATTCAAACATCCCACTTTGACGGTTTTCTTCTTCTTCTTTTAGTAAGCTATACAGGAAAAGGGGTTACTAGCCCATTGTTCCCGGCATTTTAGTTGACTTTTACAACACGCATGGCTTTCGGAGGAAAGATTCTTATTCCACTTCCCCATGGATATGAAAGGAAAAGCAATAAGAACAAGAACTATTAAGATAAAATCAAAGAAAACTCAGATGAGTGTGTATACATAAACGTGTACATGTTTGCGTAGTGTGACCTAAGTGTAAGTAGAAGTAGCAAGACGTACCTGAAATCTTGCATGTTTATGAGACAGAAAAAAGACACCAGCAATCCTACCATCATGTAAAACAGTTTCAGGTTTCTGTTTAACAGTCACCTGGCTGGATGGTAGTACCTCCCTGGGTGGTTGCTGTCTACCATCCTACTACCTATATATATATATATATATATATATATATATATATATATATATATATATATATATATATATATATAAGTGTGTGTATAAACTAAGGGAGGAGGAAGTTAGGGTGAGATATAAGCAGCTATTGGCAGAAAGGCGGGCTAGTAAAAGTATGAGTAGTGGGGGTGAGGGGGGTTGAAGAGGGTTGAGATTTAATTAAAATGCAGTATTAGAATGTGGGGCAGAAGTTTGTGGCTATAGGAGGGTGAATGCAGAAGGAAAGCTTTAGGAATGATTGGTGGAATGATGAAGTAAAGGGTGTGATAAATGAGAAAAAGGTAACTTATGAAAGGTTTTTACAAAATAGAAGTGTTATAAGAAGAGTAGAGTATATGGAGAGTAAAAGAAAGGTGAAGAGAGTGGTGAGAGAGTGCAAGAGGAGAGCAGATGTTAGAGTGGGAGAGGCACTGTCAAGAAATTTTGCTGAAAATAAGAAAAAATCTTGGAGATAAAAAAGTTAAGAAAGCCTAGGAAACGAATGGATTTGTCAGTTAAAAAAGAGTAGGAGAGTTAGTAAATGGGGAGCTGGAGGTATTGGGTAGATGGCGGGAATATTTTGAGGAATTTTTAAATGTCGATGAAGAAATGGAGGCGGTAATTTCATGCACTGGCCAGGGAGGTATAACATCTTTTAGGAGTGGAGAAGAGCGGGATGTGAGTGTAGGGGAGGTGCGTGAGGCATTACATAGAATGAAAGGGGGTAAAGCAGCTGGAACTGACGGGATCATGAAAAAAATGTTAAAAGCAGGGGGAGATATAGTGTTGGAGTGGTTTGTATTTTTGTTTAATAAATGTATGAGAGGAGGAGGTAAATAGGGGTTGGCAGAGAGCGTGTATAGTTCCTTTATATAAAAGGAAGGGGGACAAAAGAGATTGTAAAAATTGTAGGGGAATAAGTTTACTGAGTATACCAGGTAAAGTGTATGGCAGGGTTATTATTGAAAGAATTAGAGGTAAGACAGAGAGTAGGATTGCAGATGAGCAAGGAGGCTTTAGAGTGGGTAGGGGATGTGTAGATCAAGTGTTTACATTGAAGCATATATGTGAACAGTATTTAGATAAAGGTAGGGAAGTTTTCATAGCATTTATAGATTTAGAAAAGGCATATGATAGAGTGGATAGGGAAGCAGTGTGGCAGATGTTGCAAGTGTATTGAATAGGTAGTAAGTTACTAAATGCTGTAAAGAGTTTTTATGAGGATAGTGAGGCTGAGGTTAGGGTGTGCAGGAGAGAGGAAGATTACTTCCCGGTAAAAGTAGATCTTAGACAGGGATGTGTAATGTCACCATGGTTGTTTAATATATTTGTAGATGGGGTTGTAAAAGAAGGGTGTTGGGGAGAGGGGTGGGATTAAATTATGGGGAAATCAAATACAAAAATGGGAGTTGACACAGTTACTTTTTGCTGATGATACTGTGCTTATGGGACATGATAGCAACATGAAAAGTACTGAAAGGAATCGACAAGGTGGACAGAGATAAGATGTTCAGAGATGGGGACACAGCGACAAGGGGTCACAATTGGAAGTTGAAGACTCAGAGGAGTCACACAGATGGTAGGAAGTATTTCTTCAGTCACAGAGTTGTTAGGAAGTGGGATAGTCTGGAAAGTGAGATGGTGGAGGCAGGATTCATACATAGCTTTAAGAAAAGGTATGATAAAGCTCACAGAGCAGGGAGTAAGTGACCTAGTAGCGACCAGTGAAGAGGCGGGGCCAGGAGCTATGAATCGACCCCTGCAACCACAAATAGGTTAGAACACTCCCCCCCACACTCATGCAACCCTCTGCTCACACAACACCCCACCTCCCTACACAACCCCACACACACAACCCCCACACACACAACCACCCCACACACACAACCCCACACACACAACTCGCCACACACAACCCCCTCCCTCACACGCGCACACCATCTCAGCCGTCAACACAAACTTGTGTAAAAACCAACAGCTTGCCCTTCCCACCATCCAACTTTGTCCTAACTTTACTGACGTCTCCGATCATACTAATACCCCTGGTCAGTGTGACCTCCAGCGTCAGTGTGACCAGGGTCAGTGTGAGTGACCATAGCTAGTATGACCTCCATGGCTAGTGTGACCTTCATGGCTAGTGTGACCAGGGTCAGTGTGATCATGGCCAGTGTGACCAGTGTCAGTGACCATGGCTAGTATGACCTCCAGTGTCAGTGTGACCATGGCTAGCGTGACCAGGGTCAGTGTGACCTCCATGGCTAGTGTGACCAAGGTCAGTGTGACCATGGCCAGTGTGACCAGGGTCAGTGTGACCATGACTAGTGACCATAGCCAGTGTGATCTTCATGACCAGGGTCAGTGACCTCCATAGCTAGTGTGACCAATACCAGTGTGACAATGGCTAGCGTGACCGGGGTCAGTGTGACCTCCATGGCCAGTGTGACCAGTCATTGTGACCATGGCCAGGGTCAGTGTGACCTCCATGGCTAGTGTGACCATAGCCAGTGTGACCAGAGTCAGTGACCATGACTTGTGTGATCAGGGTTAGTGTGACCTCCATGGCTATTTTGACCATAGCTAGTGCGACCAAGGTCAGTGTGACCTTCCTGACCAGTGTGACCTCAATAGCTAGTGACCAGGGTCAATGTGACCGTGGCTAGTATGACCAGGCTCAGTGTGACCTCCATGGTTTGTGACGAGGGTCAGTGTTACCTCCATGACCAGTGTCAGTGTGACCTTGGCTAGTGTGACCTCTTGCACAGGTGTGACCAGGGTCAGTGTTAAACCTCCATGGCCAGTGCCACCTTCATGGCTAGTGTAACCAAGGTCAGTGTGACCATGGCCAGTGTGACCTGCATCACTGATTTGAGCACTGGTTTGATCTGCACTAGTGCCACCTCTGCACCAGTGTGACCTGTGCGCTACTGACCTGTGAACTAATGTAATAAACCGACTGTTTGGGATACTTAATAAGATCTCTCATATTTCATATATTTATTATATTAATATAAATATAAAAACATATACTCTGAATAAAAACATATAATCTAATAATCTGTGTAAAAACATTTACACAAAATCATAGTACAAGATAAAAATCACAAGTAAAATCAAGTACTTAATGCAGTGTCAAGTGGCTGCCGTCTACAAGTGTCACACAGGACACTACCACACCTTGTCATGATACGCCTTCTCCACCGTGTCCTCAGACACCCTTGTCTCTGTCTTATGGCACGCCTACGGGGTTCCACGACACCCGTTCTCCCTGTGCCATAAGACTCCCTCGCTGTGTCACACGACACCTTCTCTGTGCCACATGGCACGCCCCCTGCATCATGAACCCATCTCTAATAAAGCCTTTTCACCGCGTTATGACACACATCAAATACACGACTCTTAACTTGTGTCGTGCTACCGTCACAAACTCTGAATGCACCACTGAATACCTGACACTCCGGGTAACAATACCAGTGTCACACAAGACACCTCATAACATACCAGTGTCACACAAGACACCTCATAACATACCAGTGTCACACAAGACACCTCATAACATACCAGTGTCACACAAGACACCTCATAACATACCAGTGTCACACAAGACACCTCATAACATACCAGTGTCACACAAGACACCTCATAACATACCAGTGTCACACAAGACACCTCATAACATACCAGTGTCACACAAGACACCTCATAACATACCAGTGTCACACAAGACACCTCATAACATACCAGTGTCACACAAGACACCTCATAACATACCAGTGTCACACAAGACACCTCATAACATACCAGTGTCACACAAGACACCTCATAACATACCAGTGTCACACAAGACACCTCATAACATACCAGTGTCACACAAGACACCTCATAACATACCAGTGTCACACAAGACACCTCATAACATACCAGTGTCACACAAGACACCTCATAACATACCAGTGTCACACAAGACACCTCATAACATACCAGTGTCACACAAGACACCTCATAACATACCAGTGTCACACAAGACACCTCATAACATACCAGTGTCACACAAGACACCTCATAACATACCAGTGTCACACAAGACACTCCATAACATACCAGTGTCACACAAGACACCTCATAACATACCAGTGTCACACAAGACACCTCATAACATACCAGTGTCACACAAGACACCTCATAACATACCAGTGTCACACAAGACACCTCATAACATACCAGTGTCACACAAGACACCTCATAACATACCAGTGTCACACAAGACACCTCATAACATACCAGTGTCACACAAGACACCTCATAACATACCAGTGTCACACAAGACACCTCATAACATACCAGTGTCACACAAGACACCTCATAACATACCAGTGTCACACAAGACACCTCATAACATACCAGTGTCACACAAGACACCTCATAACATACCAGTGTCACACAAGACACCTCATAACATACCAGTGTCACACAAGACACCTCATAACATACCAGTGTCACACAAGACACCTCATAACATACCAGTGTCACACAAGACACCTCATAACATACCAGTGTCACACAAGACACCTCATAACATACCAGTGTCACACAAGACACCTCATAACATACCAGTGTCACACAAGACACCTCATAACATACCAGTGTCACACAAGACACCTCATAACATACCAGTGTCACACAAGACACCTCAGGTACATAATTTCAGGTACAATAGTCTATTTTCAGGTACATAGTCGCAGGTACGATGAAAGCCAGTAGGTAAGTCTGGTGACCAGACTTGCCGCTCTCCTCATAACAGTGTTCTCATCAACTGTACTTGGCCTTGCAAACATCACAAGTACAGAGTTGCTCTCGAGTAACACAATCCAGAGAGGATAAAGCTTCCAGTTCTCTCTGCACTGGAGCACTGTAGACCTGTCACCAGCACCACACTGCATGAGTCTGCAACTCTCACGCAGGTCTGACTGGCAACTCCAGTAGTGTATGCTAGAGTCTTGATCTCTCCGATGTTATATGTGGGAGAACCTGGTTGACACTCCCTAGGTGTATCAGGGAGCTGGTGAACTCTCCAGTGTTGTGTATAGGAGAGTCTCGTTAGCACTGTCAGTCCAGCCGGCCCGTCAGTCAAACATCACGTTTGATGACGTCACAGGCCGCCAGGTACACTACCTAACAGCCTTGTTAGATAGGGGGCCGTAACACCAGGGTCAATGTGACCGTGGCTAGTATGACCAGGCTCAGTGTGACCTCCATGGTTTGTGACGAGGGTCAGTGTTACCTCCATGACCAGTGTCAGTGTGACCTTGGCTAGTGTGACCTCTAGCACAGGTGTGACCAGGGTCACTGTTAAACCTCCATGGCCAGTGCCACCTTCATGGCTAGTGTAACCAAGGTCAGTGTGACCATGGCCAGTGTGACTTGCATCACTGTGATTTGAGCACTGGTTTGATCTGCACTAGTGCCACCTCTGCACCAGTGTGACCTGTGCGCTACTGACCTGTGAACTAATGTGACCTGTACGCTAGTGCGACCCCTGCACCAGTGTCACCTGTGCGCTAGTGTGACCGTCCTTGCACCAATGTGACATATGCGCTGGTGTAACCACCAATGTGACCTGTGCGCTAGTGTGACCTTCCCTGCACCAAATGTGACCTGTGCGCTAGTGTGGCCTCCCCTGTACCAATGTGACCTGTGCACTAGTGTGACCTTCCCTCCTGTGCGTTGGTGTAACCATTTCACCAATGTGAACTGTGCGGTAGTGTGACCTCCCCTGCACCAATGTGAACTGTGCGCTAGTGTGACCTCCCCTGCACCAATGTGACTTGCGCTCTGGAGTAACCCACTGCAATGTGACGTACGCGCTGGTCTAACCTCCACTGCACCAATGTGACCTGCGCTCTGGTGTAACCTCCACTGCATCAATGTGACCTGAGCTCTGGTGTAACCTCCCCCTCGCTGTATAGTCTTTATTATTGTCATTTCTCATAGTACATATTAATAAGTCACAGTAATAACTCTCACTAGTGTTGTGTTTCCTCGCAATAACTCTCACTAGTGTTGTGTTTCCTCGCAATAACTCTCTAGTACTCGTGTGGTGTAATAAACGGTAATAACTCTAGAACTCGTATGGTGTAATAAACGGTAATAACTCTCTAGTACTCGTGTGGTGTAATAAACGGTAATAACTCTCTAGTACTCGTGTGGTGTAATAAACGGTAATAACTCTCTAGTACTCGTGTGGTGTAATAAACGGTAATACCTCTCTAGTACTCGTGTGGTGTAATAAACGGTAATAACTCTCTAGTACTCGTGTGGTGTAATAAACGGTAATAACTCTCTAGTACTCGTGTGGTGTAATAAACGGTAATACCTCTCTAGTACTCGTGTGGTGTAATAAACGGTAATAACTCTCTAGTACTCGTGTGGTGTAATAAACGGTAATAACTCTCTAGTACTCGTGTGGTGTAATAAACGGTAATAACTCTCTAGTACTCGTGTGGTGTAATAAACGGTAATAACTCTCTAGTACTCGTGTGGTGTAATAAACGGTAATAACTCTCTAGTACTCGTGTGGTGTAATAAACGGTAATAACTCTCTAGTACTCCTGTGGTGTAATAAACGGTAATAACTCTCTAGAACTCGTGTGGTGTAATAAACGGTAATTCTGTTTTCCTCATCCCTTCATTTTTAATGTCAAAACAAATTATATTCCATTATGCTGCCAAGACTCGTTGTTTACTGTAGTAGAATTCTCTGATATTGTTTGGTATACAGCAAAACGTGAGTAAACACTAGAACATGTTTATTTGAAAACTTTTCTGTCCTGGGGCCTTGATCACTTCGGTCTCCAGGACCGAAACTTTGCCTGGGAAATATGTTCTAGTGTTTGCTCAAGTCTCCTTTTATACTTCTTTGTCGGTATCAATTATCAAGATTTAAACCATTGTTTGGTATGAAGTGGTACAACGGGAGCACTTATTACCACTGAGGTGACACCTCACTCAAGAGATGACAACACCTCGCACAAACCAGTCCCACACATACATTTGTCCAACATCAAGTCAAATTGTTGCTAGGGCAACGAACACAAACATGTATGTTATATATAATTTTTTTTTTCGAAAAGGATGTGCGTATATTCGAATCAAGGGCAGGCATAATGCTATACAAGATCTTTCTTATTTGAGAGTGGACGACGTGGGTAAATATTAGGTCTCAAAGAATTAGATTTGTATAATCAGTAAAAAGTTAGTAAAAACATTGATAAAATTACCAAATAGATTTTGCGAGAAGGTGAATAAGATGTCTCAACAGCAGAGATGAAATGAAGTGGGTAATGGAATTCTGGGAAGCGCGAGAAAAGTAATTTGGATACGAAGGTAGTAAACGAAACGAAGTGGAAATGGAATGGGTGATAAAGACCTGTGGTTGAGGATAAATGAGATGTGCGGGGAAAGGATAGAGCCAGGGGATGGTGAGAGGATACTGATGGAGATGCTGAAATGGTAGATCTAGGAATGGTAAGAGGATAGTGCCAGGAAAGGTTGCAAAGTTGGATCTTGCAATGACGAGAAGGCTGGAGCCAGGGATGGTGGTGGGAGGCTGGAGCCAGGGATGGTGGTGGGGAGGCTGGAGCCAGGGATGGTGGTGGGGAGGCTGGAGCCAGGGATGGTGGTGGGGAGGCTGGAGCCAGGGATGGTGGTGGGGAGGCTGGAGCCAGGGATGGTGGTGGGAGGCTGGAGCCAGGATGGTGGTGGGAGGCTGAGCCAGGGATGGTGGTGGGGAGGCTGGAGCCAGGGATGGTGGTGGGGAGGCTGGAGCCAGGATGGTGGTGGGAGGCTGGAGCCAGGGATGGTGGTGGGAGGCTGGAGCCAGGGGTGGTGGTGGGAGGCTGGAGCCAGGGATGGTGGTGGGGGGGCTGGAGCCAGGGATGGTGGTGGGAGGCTGGAGCCAGGGATGGTGGTGGGGAGGCTGGAGCCAGGGATGGTGGTGGGGGGGCTGGAGCCAGGGATGGTGGTGGGGAGGCTGGAGCCAGGATGGTGGTGGGGAGGCTGGAGCCAGGGATGGTGGTGGGGAGGCTGGAGCCAGGGATGGTGGTGGGAGGCTGGAGCCAGGATGGTGGTGGGGAGGCTGGAGCCAGGGATGGTGGTGGGGAGGCTGGAACCAGGGATGGTGGTGGGGAGGCTGGAGCCAGGGATGGTGGTGGGAGGCTGGAGCCAGGGATGGTGGGAAGGCTAGAGCCAGGGATGAAATATACAGACAAACAAGAGTTATAAATAGTAGAAATTGCTGCTTCTGGCTGGTTCTGCAACCAATACAACTACTTTTATGAGGAAGCTTTTAAGATTAAGTGTGATAGTGCCCATGAGATTCGAATGGTCCCTGCAACCAGAACTGTGCGAGTGCCAGTGGACACTTCAAAATATGATACTGTCTTATAAACTATCATTCAGGCCACTGAGTCCATGACCAGTAACCCAGGGGTTGCTGCTGCCGTGGCTCGCCATGGATCCATTGAAAAAGCCTCATCAGTGTATCCTTAAACACATCAAAGAAAAAGGTGTCAGCAGAACTTCTGATGTATCCAAATTTCCTAAAAACAAGCTCATGATAATGCCTGGCTCCTTCCCCATGGTAGACCAAAGTTAGGGCTGTTATCCTGACGAATAAAGCACATGTTTTGAAGTCGAGACACTTTGAGCACAGTTCTATTCTTGTAACTGCAAATTAATAATCGTATATACAAGAGGCTCTTACACAAGTCATGAGCATTTGAAGGGCAGCTAGCGAGAGAGGCGGAGTGGTTATATTTCTTCATTATATTTTCAATTCGGAATTAATCGCTTGAAGCGACTGAGTATTTGCAATATTTGTTAATGTAACAGCAGTTATTGTTTTTAATTTATTTTAGTTTTGTACTATATGTCTGAACTTCATTGCTTTTATACTTGTATTTTAATTTGAACTAACCTTAATGTATAAACAGTAAGAATACAGAGCCTTTGTTCTTTTATAAAAGTGTTTATGGGGAATTGAGTTCTCCAAATTGTCTTGGTGTTACTCTTCCAGAAAACACACACACACACACACATTATTATATATATATATATATATATATCGGGTTATTGGGTTCACTTCTGGAGCATATTTTGAGAGGTTCAGTAAAATCTGTAAGATTAGGCCTTTTTATGTAGATAAATGGTATAAAATGCCGACAAGATGGAAAAAATAGACACAAATGCAGTATAATGTTTTTACAAATATAACGAACCTTAATTACCTAGAAAAACTTCTTGGAATCATCATGCTCAAAACTTGGAATCATCATGCTCAAAATTTGGAATCATCATGCACAAAACTCCAGACAACATATTTACCAACATTTCTTCCTCATACTAGGTGGATCCGAATGTCATAATGCTGACGATAATGAATGACAAATATGACACATTAATTCAGTTTGGCAAAGTTTGAAAATTACTTTTAGCTTGATTCAAAACACTCTTTTTAAGCTTGTAGAGAATACACGAAGCAGAGTTTATTTACCGGGAAAAATACAAGAAAGTGAAGTGCAGGTGACATGTTATTTATAAAAAAAAATCCATCAGTTTATTTGTCTGCTCAAATCATGTGCTGAAGCTTTCGTTTTTTTAAGCTATTTTAATTTTCGAAATTCTCTTGATAATGCTAATTAAAGCCGTTTTTAGGCTCGAATTTAATTTGTTCCCTTTTTTTTATTAATGTTTTGCTTCTCCATTTCATTAGATGGTTGTAGGTGTTAGGATAATATAGGCATTGTCTTCGATGTTCTGATAGTTTTAGTGTCCTTTTATGGTCACTGATGCTTGTGATGTCCTGGCGTGTTTCACCCAAGTAAATTTGACCGCGGCCATCACATATAACGGAGTAAATTCGTTTCTACCCATTTTGGCAGTTGTTTTTAAGAAAAAAAGTGACAGATTCATTATTTTTCCTACCTGCAACATTCACTCTAATCTTCCAGATCAATGGGAATGCTGCAACATAAACCTCACAGTCATTATATCTACCACAATCAAGGAGCTCGCCAGAACCTAACACTGCCAGCAAAAAGAAAGAAATTATGGGATTTTCTCCATTCCTTGTAAAAGAGACAAGTTGTCCCACTCAAAACTTGTTCTGCAACATGTCTGTACTTAAACACCTCATTCTGGAGTTGGGGTTTGTGTCCATTGTGGGAAGGGGTTAGCTGGCTCAGTAACGACAGGCAAAGGTCAGTGATTAATAAAGCCTACATACTCTAACCAGCATTACACATTACATGTATCATTACAGTACTGGTATACAATACCGACAGGAGGAGAAATTGGACACACGTGCAACACTTGGGTATCTTCCAAGACGTTTCACCAACCAGTGGCTTTTTCAGTTCAGTACAGAGATAAAATATGAAGTCAGTAGAATTTTATTTTATTTTAATTCATGTTAAGCGCTAAACCTGTTTGGGTTATTCAGCGCAATACTTTGTGGAGGCTTGATCCTCCGTCTGCTGGGCGCGAGACAGACACGCTCTCTATTTGTACTCACCTATTCCTAAAGTCAGTAGAAAATGAAGCAAACAGTCCCTAAGCCTTGCTGAACTGTAGACGGAAGGCTGTGTGAGATGAAGTAATCAGTCCCTCAGACTTGAAAAACTATACATACACGAAGATGAAAAATGAGATAAGCAGCCAGGAATCAGAATCATCGAGAGTAAGGTAATCAGGGACTGATTACCTCATCTTTACTGTCACCGTATATCGTCTTTGTATTGAATTAAAAAGCCACTGGTGGCGAAACGTCTGGAAATATAGCCATGTGTTGCTTATTTCTGGTTCCTCATTACGCACCGAGATCAACATGGGTCAGTATAGGTCAGCATTGGCTAGCAGCCCTTCAATTAGGGCGCCTTAATATTGAAGCGCTTTTAATCCAAAGAATTGGAGCCAGCCTCCATTAGCTTGGGTGAGTAATAATTGCCTTCCATTCCCCAGGCACTATAGAACCCCAACGGGTGTAGCGCTTTTCCATGAAAACAAAAATTATAATAGACTATCAGGAGGGATGATCAGAAGGGGTAAGTAAGGGAGGTACAAACTAGCAGAAGGGGTAAGTAGGGAAGGCCCAAAATAGCAGGAGGGATGAACAGTAGAAGGGGTAAGTAGGGAACGTCCAAACTAGCAGAAAGGGTAAGTAGGGGAGCTCCAAACTAGCAGAAGGGGTAATTAGGGGAGGTCCAAACTAGCAGGAGGGATGATCAGCAGAAGGGTTAAGTAGGGGAGGTTCTGGATGGATCGGTGATCACTGTTCTCAATGTCCAGTCAGCCACGAGAATGCAATCACTCAATGCGATTAGTGTCAATCAGGCCCAATTACAGCGGACGAGGCTGCGGATAATGGGCCAATAGGCGCAGAGAGAGAGAGGGGGTCACCACCCGTGTGTGTGTGTGTGTGTACTCACCCACCTAGTTGTGGTTGCAGGGGTCGAGTCACAGCTCCTGGCCCCGCCTCTTCACAGGTCGCTACTAGGTCACTCTTCCTTGCTCCATGAGCTTTATCATACCTCTTCTATGTATGGATCCTGCCTCCACTACATCACTTCCCAGGCTATTCCACTTCCTGACAACTGAAGAAATACTTCCTAACAGCCCTGTGATTCATCTGAGTCTTCAACTTCTAATTGTGCCCCCTTGTTGCTGTGTCCCATCTCTAGAACATCCTATCTCTGTCCACCTTGTCGATTCCTCTCAGTATTTTATATGTCGTTATCATATCCCCCCTATCTCTCCTGTCGTCCAGTGTCGTCAGGTCGATTTCCCTTAACCTCTCCTCGTAGGACATACCCCTTAGCTCCGGGACTAGTCTTGTTGCAAACCTTTGCACTTTCTCTAGCTTCCTTTGGCGCTTGGCTAGGTGTGGGTTCCAAACTGGTGCTGCATACTCCAATATGGTCCTAACGTACACAGTATACAGGGTCCTGAACGATTCCTTATTAAGATGCTGAAATGCTGTTTTTAGGTTTGCTAGACGCCCGTGTGCTGCAGCAGTTATTTGGTTGATGTGCGCCTCAGGAGATGTGCCCGGTGTTATACTCACCCCAAGATTCTTTTCCTTGAGTGAGGTTTTGAGTCTCTGGCCCCCTAGACTGTACTCCGTCTGCGGTCTTCTTTGCCCTTCCCCGATCTTCATGACTTTGCACTTGGTGGGGTTGAACTCCAGGAGTCACTTGCTGGACCAGGCCTGCAGCCTGTCCAAATCCCTTTGTAGTTCTGCCTGGTCCTCGTCCGATTGAATTCTTCTCATCAGCTTCACATCATCTGCAAACAGGGACACTTCGGAGTCGATTCCTTCCGTCATGTCGTTCACAAATACCAGAAACAGCACCGGTCCTAGGACTGACTCCTGTGGAACCCTGCTCGTCACAGGCGTCCACTCTGACACCTCGATACGTACCATGACTCGCTGTTGTCTTCCTGACAGGAATTCCCTGGTCCATTCCAGTGCCTTTCCTGTTATCCCTGCCTGGTCCTCCAGCTTTTGCACTAATCTCTTGTGTGGAACTGTGTCAAACGCCTTCTTACAGTCCAAGAAAATGCAGTCTACCCACCCCTCTCTCTTGTCTTATTGCTGTCACCTTGTCATAGAACTCCAGTAGGTTTGTGACACAAGATTTCCGGTCCCTGAAACCGTGCTGGCTGTCGTTGTTAAGCTTATTCCTTTCTAGGTGCTCCACCACTCTTCTCCAAGACTTTGCATACTATACATGTCAGTGACACTGGTCTGTAGTTTAATGCTTCGTGTCTATCTCCTTTTTTAAAAATTGGGACTACATTTGCTGTCTTCTATACCTCAGGTAGTCGCTCTGTTTAGATAGATGTGTTGAAGATTGTTGTTAGTGGTACACATAATACCTCTGCTCCCTCTCTCAGGACCCATGGAGAGATGTTATCCGGTCCCATTGCCTTTGAGGTATCTAGCTCGCTTAGCAGCCTCTTCACTTCTTCCTCGGTTGTATGTATTGTGTCCAATACTTGATGGTGTACCCTGCCTCTCTGTCTTTCTGGAGTCCCTTCTGTCTCCTCTGTGAACACTTCTTTGAATCTCATGTTGAGTTCCTCACATACCTCGCGGTCGTTTCTTGTGATCTCCCCTCCTTCCTTCCTCAGCCTGATTACCTGGTCCTTGGCTATTGTTGTCCTATTGATGTGGCTGTACAACAGCTTCTGGTCAGATTTGGCTTTTGCTGCTGTCATTTTCGTATTGTCGCTGGGCCTCCCTTCTTACCTGTGCATATTCATTTCTGGCTCTGCGACTTCTTTCCTTATTCTCCTGGGTCCTTTGGCTTCTGTACTTCTTCCATTCTCTAGCACACTTGGTTTTGGCCTCTCTACACCTTTGGGTGAACCAAGGGCTCATCCTGGCTTTCTCGTTATTTCTGTTACCCTTGGATACAAACCTCTCCTCAGCTATCTTTCATATTGTTGTCACATATTCCATCATCTCGTTTACTGACTTCCCTGCCAGTTCTGTCCCACTGAACCCCGTGCAGGAAATTCTTCATGCCTTGTGTGTGTGTGTGTGTGTGTGTGTGTGTGTGTGTACTCACCAATATGAGGTTATAGGGGTCGAGTTTTAGCTCCCGGTGTGTGCGTGGGTGTGCGAGTACTTCTCGTGTATATGTCTCTCTTGTCAAGTGCTTGTCTGTATATATTAGGTTGTTACTATAACATTGAATGTATAAACCTGGGTAGTCTTGGGGATTAACCCCCACTGGGCCAGTCTCTTATTCATCCAGACTTTTACTTGTCTTAACCCTACCTCTAATTTTTAAACCGTGCGTGGACAGGCATATTCTTCTATTCTTCATGGCGTCCTAGTTTATCCTTACACTATTAAAATGATTCCTCATGTGTCTGTAGCACATTGATCGGTCAACGTGCGTTTCTTTGCCTCCTGGGTTCTCCGTAAGTCTTCTCTTACATAATGTAAAGCCACCGGCTTACATTTGCGGGAGTAGTCTTGTTTCCTGGTATGCTGGGGTGCTCTTTCTATCTTCAGCGTCTTCTCAGCGGGAGTTATTTGTTACAAGGTAAGGCAAGCTGCTGGGCAACAATGTCCGGTTGTCGGGAATTTGGTCGTCCAAGCCTTCATCACTCCTTCCCTGACACAGCACAACTGAAACATAGCTTGCTTTTATTCACACTCTGTAAATATCATGTGGAATTGGGTAGCGCACATTGTTGATGCTTTTCAATTTTGCTAAGTATAAAAACGGTGCAGTCTTGTAATTAAAAATCTTAGTTTAAGAAATACTTTCAACAGCTTTTTGTTAAGAAATTGTTGTGTTTAGTGTAGCTTCAAGATAAAAGCATGCTTAGCGCACGCACCCTACATATAAACACCCCTACATTCTCTATCACACACACACACACACACACACATTGATGTAGTGGAGGCAGGATCTATACATAGCTTTAAGAAGAGGTATGATAAAGCTCGTGGAGCGACCAGTGAAGAGGCGGAGGCAGGAGCTGTGAATCGACCCCTGCTACCACAACTAGGTGAGTACACACACACACACACACACACACACACAAAGCAAGCCAAGTGTCTGTCAAGAGCCTTTGACAGAAGGCAGCTAACACGCACATGCACAAGCGTAAATACACTTGCATGTGTGCGCATGCACGTACACGCAAGCCCATACGTACTCCACAGAGCAGGAGGGGAACACACGAGAAAGGGAAGGGGATTACAATATTTTGTCGTTCATGTACGGAAGGGTGATAGTGTTAAAAGTATTTTCTATAATCCCTTTCCCTGTCTTTTTGATCACCTCTTCAACGTGGTTTACACTTTACCTTCTGCTTTTGTGTACCTGCAAAAGTTTGTAAACGAGGAAAAAATTTGTTTGTGTATATTAATTCTATAGTGAATGTGTGAATGACTGTGGTGTAGATCATTTGTCTGTGGGATTCTATTGTTGCTTGTTGACCACCTCAAGAACTACCCTGGTTGCTGTTAGATTACTTGGCATGTAAGGAGCTGCTGAGGATCCTGGTTACCTGATAGATTGCAAGTATCATCGTCCGCCTTATTTGGTTTATTATGGGGTTTTGTCGTATATTTTGCAGCTGTTGCCAGTTTTGACTTTAAGAACTTTGCCTTTTGCTAATGTAACAATTTTAAAAGTCATTTATTCCCTTACGAGGAAGGTGAAAGCCTACCTGGCCATTGCAAGTGGCTTTTGCAATTGTTCTACTCATTTCTTAACATTATTTAAAGAGACCAGCCCAGCTTAGGGTTGGAGAGACTAATAATTGGTGTGGTCACTACTTCAGTATTGCCTGTCGTCTCATCACCGGCACTTGAGTCCATTTATTTGGGCTGTACTAGACGCCTCTCGTCAGTGGCCAACATGGAACTGCAGAACAGTTCTGCCGCTGCATCCCATCTTTATCAACATGTGAAGTCATCTCAATTGATGACTCTCAGCCTCATCAGCTGTAGTGACATCTCAGCAAGTGCTGTTAGATAACCTGTTAACCATCGTACTACACACCTGGGATTCAGGGTTTACTATAAATTGCTCTGGTTAACTTCAAGCTGATTTCATGAAGTTTTCACTTTTTTGCCTCAATTAGGAATTTCTCATATTTTTCATTATTTATGAATTATAATTAAATTTTACAGTATTTTGTCCTGAAGATCCTAAAATCTTATTCCTCGCATTGTATAATGAAAATTCATAAAATAAGTTTCAGCGTAATGGAGTTACTCTCACATGTTCGCTCCTGGTGCTACTGACAGGTTGGTTCAGCATTTCTCCATAGCGAAGACATTCACATGTGGCGACTTCATCGTATCACTCTTCGCATTTTTTCCTGTAAACGGAAAAAGCGCTCCTACATTGCAAAAAAAAAAAGTTAGTCTTCTGTGCCTCCCATATTTTAGTTTCCAGGTTTGTCTCTCACGGGGAAAATATATTGAAAGATCTTTGAATCGCCAGTAGCCCGACTGATCAGAGATTGCCTTGTATGGGCCAGTAGGCCTTCTGCAGTGTTCCTCCATTCTTATGTTATTATGTTGTCGCCATTACCTGACGATGGCTCCAGTCTCCACCACTCCTTGCGCTGAATGGTCCCACACGGGTTTGGCGCTTCGTGAAATACAATACAGTATTGCATGTATTTGTGTGGTGTATTTCATTTTTACATGGGCACTCCTGTAATGTAATATATTTTGAAATCAAGTACGTGTAATAAGTCTGTCAATTTCGTTTATTACTTTTTCAGCACGCATGATATAATAAAAACGATTTTTTTGACCAAAAAACTGTTACGTAGGTAAATGCCATTAGGCATCACGTGTGTGTGTCGCGCTCATCGGTGGATCAGGCCCACACTACCCACGCGGGTTTAGCGCTCCAGGGAAGGTGCTCTCCATTAAGGGTGAGGCACAGGCACACATGTATATGTATGTGTTAAGTGAGTTACATGACAAAGTTTTAGTGGTGGAGAGTTAATACGTTGCTACCCCGGGGAACCATCACAGGTTGCTTGCCCTGGGAGGGGGGGCATCACAACTTGCTTGCCCTGTGGGGGGTCATCACAACTTGCTTGACCTGGGACCCCCGTAAATCTTCATCCGTCACTGGTTACATAATTCGCTTTAACAAGAAGACTGTGTACCGTCAGTGATGTGGTTCCCTCGATTATTATAAATTATAAAAACATAACTGTTTAAGTTGCATAATTACGGTAGTCTTAATCCGCAGATAAAGATACTATGAATATTAGTAATGTTTTAGTATATCTCATTCTCTTTTTCTTTCAGGTCAGACTTTGTGGCGGAGGTTAGACTCCGTGGAGCAGCTCATCCTGAAGTCAGGTTAGACATGTAGTCATCACACATGTATTCTCAGTGGACCATGTAACCATCGTGTTAGGTCAGGATAGCGCCAGCACTTCGCTTTCAGTGTTCTTTTTGCCTACGCAGATTTATTAGAGATTATTTTTAATCTAAATAGTGTTAAGTTTGAAAGTGTTGGAGTTACGTTAATAACTCCATGGGAGTTGCGTTGACACTGGTGAACATTATTGATTTAGCAAACTATCCTCCCCTCTATGCCAAATCTGTTGCCATTGTAAGCAGTGGACGGGGAGCAATGAGTGTCAAGGCCTAGTGATGACCTTAGCTAATTTCTTGGAGTGTAAGTTGGTTCATTTTTTAAGGACAGAGGTCTTTATTGATGGATCGAAGAGTGAGAGTGGTGTTAGCTTTCCTATGATCTCAGGTAGGGACTTTTATTAAGTACAACTACTAATGGTGTCCTCTGTGTTCACAGTGGTGCTCCATGTAATCCTTGCTCTTCTTGTCCTGATATCTGGTTTAGTTGGTTCTTGGTTCACGGCATACTCAAATACCTTATGTGCTCTGTCTCTGTCTCCCCTTTCCCACTATGCTTCTTTCCACCCAGTTGTTCAAAAGATCGAGTAATTAGGACGTCTCCTCAAGCGGTACAAGGTTTTGATGTGTTGGTTTCTGGGCCATATTAGTGTACCAGGAAATGAGAGGGCTGATGCTGAGACGAGGGTTGTTGTAGCAAACCTACTCTTAGTAGACTTTTACCTTAATGTAACCTCATGGACAGATCTATAGATATGTCCTTAATGTCCCTACAGACTAGGAACACGTCATGCAGAATTTTGCAGGACGCGGCTGTTTGACCCTTCTCTTACGACAGGAATCTTGACTTTAAGATGAATCTGTAGACTGAGCATCAGTAGCACACATCTCACCCAAACTCGCCTGTTGGTGGATACTCTTGGCTTCCTCTCCCCAGACAGACGGGCTCCTGAACGCATTTGTCTGGATTACTGAGACTTCATACTTCATTTCCCATCATTGCATTGCTCCTGAAGACGCAGTTGCAATTTACAGCTCAAAAGGCTTCAAGCAATCTCCGTTCCCCTCTGTGGTTGTGCATGGTTGACCGCTCGTTTGTGAATATATATATATATATATATATATATATATATATATATATATATATATATATATATATATATATATATATATATATATATAGGATAAGGTCCACCTCTGGTGTAAATTGTGGGACCCATTGCCTCGGAGAAGTGGATAAAAAGGCTTCAAGGAAGAATATTTAGGTTTCTTTCTGAAGCCATTTGAATATTCCACTTCCCCTACCACCCCATCTTTTCATTGTGTATACACTTTATTTCAAGACAAAATACATTGACAAGAATACAATAGGGAGTACAACATAGATAGCAACTCAGAGCTACATGTCAAATACTTCGTCCAGCTCCCCGGCAGTGATAATATATATATATATTTTTTTTTTTTTCTTTTTTTTCAACAAGTCGGCCGTCTCCCACCGAGGCAGGGTGACCCAAAAAGAAAGAAAATCCCCAAAAAAAAAACTTTCATCATCATTCAACACTTTCACCACACTCATACATAATCACTGTCTTTGCAGAGGAGCTCAGATACTACAGCTGAGAAAAGTCCCTCCCAGCTGTCACTATCTCAGACCCCTCCTTTAAAGTGCAGGCATTGTACTTCCCATTTCCAGGACTCAAGTCCAACTAAATCAATTAACTGGTTTCCCTGAATCCCTTCACACAATGTTACCCTGCTCACACTCCAACAGATCGTCATGTCCCAAAACCATTCGTCTCCATTCACTCCTATCTAACACGCTCACACATGCTTGCTGGAAGTCCAAGCCCCTCGCCCACAAAACCTCCTTTACCCCTTCCCTAAAACCTTTTCTAGGACGACCCCTACCCCGCCTTCCTTCCCCTACAGATTTATACGCTCTCCAAGTCATTCTACTTTGATCCATTCTCTCTAAATGACCAAACCACCTCAACAACCCCTCTTCAGCCCTCTGACAAATACTTTTAGTAACTCCACACCTTTTCCTAATTTCCACATTCCGAATTTTCTGCATAATATTTACACCACACATTGCCCTTAGACAGGACATCTCCACTGCCTCCAGCCTCCTCCTCGCTGCAGCATTTGCAACCCATGCTTCACACCCATATAAGAGTGTTGGTACCACTATACTTTCGTACATTCCCTTCTTTGCCTCCATGGATAACGTTTTTTGTCTCCACAGATACCTCAATGCACCACTCACCTTTTTTCCTTCATCAATTATATGGTTAACCTCATCCTTCATAAATCCATCCGCTGACACATCAACTCCCAAATATCTGAAAACATTTACTTCTTCCATAATCCCTCTCTCCAATGTGATATCAATTTTTCTTTATTTAAATCGTTTGATACCCTCATCACCTTACTCTTATCTATGTTCACTTTAACTTTCTACCTTTACACACTCTCCCAAACTCGTCCACTAACTTTTGCAACTTTTCTTTAGAATCTCCCATAAGCACAGTATCATCAGCAAAAAGTAACTGTGTCAACTCCCATTTGCATTTAATTCTCCAAAATTTAATCCCACCCCTCTCCCCAACACCCTAGCATTTACTTCTTTTACAACCCCATCTATAAATATATTAAACAACCAAGGTGACATCACACATCCCTGTCTAAGACCTACTTTTACCGGGAAGTAATCTCCCTCTCTCCTACACACCCTAACCATGAGCCTCACTATCCTCATAAAAACTCTTTACAGCCTTCAGTAACTTACTACCTATTCCATACACTTGCAACATTTGCCACATTGCTCCCCTATCCACTCTATCATATGCCTTTTCTAAATCCATAAATGCAATAAAAACTTCTCTACCTTTATCTAAATACTGTTCACATATATGCTTCACTGTAAACACTTGATCTACACATCCCCTACCCATTCTAAAGCCTCCTTGCTCATCTGCAATAATACTCTCTGTCTTACCTATAATTCTTTCAATAATAACCCTGCCATACACTTTACCTGGTATACTCAGTAAACTTATTCCCCTATAATTTTTACACTCTCTTTTATCCCCCTTCCCTTTATATAAAGGAACTATACATGCTCTCTGCCAATCCCTAGGTACCTTCCCCTCTTTCATACATTTATTAAACAAAAATACCAACCACTCCAGCACTATATCCCCCCCTGCTTTTAACATTTCTGTCATGATTCCGTCAATTCCTGCTGCTTTACCCCTTTCATTCTACGTAATGCCTCACGCACCTCCCCCACACTCACATCCTGCTCTTCTTCACTCCTAAACGATGTTGTACCTCCCTGGCCAGTACATGAAATTATCGCCTCCCTCTTTTCATCAACATTTAAAAGTTCCTCAAAATATTCCCGCCATCTACCCAATACCTCCAGCTCCCCATCTACTAACTCCCTACTCTGTTTTTAACTGACAAATCCATTCGTTCCCTAGGCTTTCTTACCTTGTTTATCTCACTCCAAAATTTTTCTTGTTTTCAGCAAAATTTCTTGACAGAGCCTCTCCCGTTCTTTCATCCGCTCTTCTTTTGCACTCTCTCACCACTCTCTTCACCTTTCTTTTACTCTCCATATACTCTGCTCTTCTACTAACACTTCTGTTTTGTAAAACCTCTCATAAGCTACCTTTTTCTCTTTTATCACACCCTTTACTTCTTCATTCCACCACTCACTCCTCTTTCCTCCTGCACCCACCCTCCTATAACCACAAACTTCTGCCCCACATTCTAATACTGCATTTTTAAAACTATCCCAACTCTCTTCAACCCCCCCACTACTCCTACTTGCACTAGCCCACCTTTCTGCCAATAGTTCCTTATATCTCACCCTAACTTCCTCCTCCCTTAGTTTATACACTTTTACCTCTCTCTTACTTGCTGTTGCCATTTTCTTTTTGTCCTATCTACCTTTTACTCTAACTGTAGCTACAACCAAATAATGATCTGATATATCCGTTGCCCCTCTATAAACATGTACATCCTGAAGCCTACTCATCAACCTTTTATCCACCAATACATAATCCAACAAACTACTTTCCTTACGTGCTATATCATACCTTGTATATTTATTTATCCTTTTTCATAAAATATGTATTACTTATTACCAAACCTCTTTCTACACATAGCTCAATTAATGGCTCCCCATTTACATTTACCCTGGCACCCCAAATTTACCTACTACTCCATCCACAACATTTTTACCCACTTTAGCATTAAGATCCCCAACCACAATTACTCTCTCACTTGGTTGAAAACTCACACACACTCACTCAACATTTCCCAAAATCTCTCTCTCTCCTCTACACTTCTCTCTTCTCCAGGTGCATAAACACTTACTATAACCCACTTTTCACATCCAACCTTTATTTTACTCCACATAATCCTTGAATTTATACATTTATATTCCTTCTTTACCTGCCATAACTGATTATTCAACATTATTGCCACTCCTTCTTTAGCTCTAACTCTATTTGAAACCCTGATCTAATCCCATTTATTTCTCCCCACTGAAACTCTCCTACCCCTTCAGCTTTGTCTCACTTAAAGCCAGGACATCCAGCTTCTTTTCATTCATAACATCTACAATCATCTCTTTCTTATCATTCGCACAACATCCACGCACATTCAAACATCCCACTTTGACGATTTTCTTCTTCTTCTTTTTAGTAAGCTATACAGGAAAAGGGGTTACTAGCCCATTGTTCCCGGCATTTTAGTTGACTTTTACAACACGCATGGCTTACGGAGGAAAGATTCTTATTCCACTTCCCCATGGATATGAAAGGGAAAAGCAATAAGAACAAGAACTATTAAGATAAAATCAAAGAAAACTCAGATGATATATATATATATATATATATATATATATATATATATATATATATATATATATATATATATATATATATATATATATATATATCAAGCGAAAATTTGTGTAGGCAATAATTTCGCAAAATCACTCTGAACCTAACGAAAAAATATATATTACATTGGGTTTGTTTATTATTAAATTATTGTAAACTTATCAAAAATATATTAAGTTGGATTAGGCTATTAAATTGGTCGATCACCATGCCCACCCCTTCTAGGGCAGGGTAGGTGCCAAGGCTGGAGCTTGCTACCATCTGCGGCTCGCAAGCCTGCCCTTCCCGTCAGCCTCCTTGGGTCGGGGAAGGTGGCAGACCAAAGTAGTCTAGCATCTATCTACCACCTGCCTCGTGCTGGTGGGGAATGTGGCTAGGCCTGGGACCAGTTGCTCCCGCCGCTGAGGGGCACCCCCTCCCATGAGAGACATAGGTCTCTGATACTCCCACGCCAGGGACCCGGAGCCGGGTCGCCATCTGGTAAAGACCCGGGCCGGGAGAATTCCCGGTGAATCAACACCTCCTCCTCCTCCTATTAATTTGTGCTTGTTATAATAAGGTTAGGTAAGTTTTCTAAGGTTCTTTTGGTGCAAAATGAAAAAAAATATATATCTTTAAACGTATAAGATAAAATTTTAGAAAAGACTTAATTTTAAACGAGTTCTTGCTAATTGACCAGTTTTACCTATTCGGCACGACATATATGTTGGACTATGTATTGGTGAATAAAAGGTTGATGGGTAGACTTCAGGATGTGAATGTTTATAGAGGGGGTAACAGATACATCAGATTTTTTAGTTGTAGCTACAGTTAGAGTAAAAGGTAGATGGGGTACAAGGAGTATTAGAAAGTAAGAAACGTGAAGGTTTATAAACTAAAGGAATCATTTAGGGTAAGATATAAGCAACTGTTGGTAGAAAGATGGGCTAGTGAGAGTATAGGCAATAAGGTTGAAGAGGTATGGGGTAGATTCAAGAATGCAGTGTTAGTGTTCGGCAGAAGTTTGTGGAAATAGGAGGGTGAGTGTAGGAGTAAAGAGGAGCGATTGGTGGAATGATGAGGTAGAGAGAATAGTAAGAGAGAAAAAGTTAGCATATGAGAAGTTTTTACAAAGTAGAAGTGACAGAAGGAGGGAGGAGTATAAAAAGAGAAAAAGAGAGATTAAGAGAGTGGTGAAGGAATGTAAAAGGAGAACAAAAGAGAAAGTGGGTGAAATTCTGTCAGCAAATTTTGCTGAGAGTAGGAAAAAGTTTTGGAGGTAAATTAATAAGTTGAGAAAGCCTAGGGAGCACATGGATTTGACAGTTACAAACAGAAGAGGAGAGTTATTAGATGAGGTGTTGGACGCATCGGGAAGATTGAAGAAATATTTTGAGGAACTGTTAAATGTTGAAGATTAGGAAGCTATAATCTCGTGCATTAGCCAGGAAGGTATAAAATCTTTTAGGAGTGAGGAAGAGCCAGATGTGAGTGTTAGAGAGGTACGTGAAGCTGTAGGTGAAATGTAAGTGTGAAATGAAAGTGGTAGAATGAAATGGGATCAAGGCAGAAATGTTTAAAGCAGGTGAGAATATAGTTTTGGAATAGTTGGTGCTGTTATTTAATAAATGTACATGAAAGATGGGAAGGTACCTGGGGATGGGCAGAGAGCATGTTTTGTTCCTTTGAATATTATTGTAGGAGAATAAGCCTGATTAGTATACCTGGTAAGGTGTATGGTAGAGTTATTGAAAGAATTAAGAGTAAGACACAGAGCAAGATAGCAGATGAACAGGGATGTTTTAGAAAGGGTAGCTGTATGACCCTGGTAGGTTTAGCGCTTAGTTTTGATTATAATAATTATTTAGGAAAGGTAGGGGATGTGTAGACCAAGTTTTTACAGTGAAGCATATAAGTGAACAGTATTTAGATACGGGTAAAGAGGTTTTCGTTGCATTTATGGATTTGAACAAGGCATCTGAGAAGGTGGACAGGGGAGCAATGTGGCAGATGTTGCAGGTGTGTGGGATGGGTGGTAGATTACTGAAAGCAGTTAAGAATTTTTACAAGGATAGTGAGGCTCAGGTTAAAATATGTAGGGAACAGGGAGGTTATTTCTCCGTAAAAGTTGGTCTTAGACAGGGATGCATGATGTCACCATGGTTGTTCAATATATTTATAGATGGGGTTGTAAGAGAAATGAATGCTCGGGTGTTGGCAAGAGGTGTGGGAATAAGAGATAAAGAATCTAATACAGAGTGGTAGTTGTCACAGTTGCTTTTTGCTGATGACGCTGTGCTTTTGGGAGATTCTGGAGAGACGTTGCAGAGGTTGGTGGACGAGTTTGGAAAAGAACTAAATTAATAGTGAACATAGGAAAGAACAAAGTGATGATAAAAAAATAGGTGATGAAAGATTGGAGGGAGGGAGTACGGAGGAAGTGAATGTGTTCAGATATGTGGAGTGGACTTGTCAGCAGATGTGTCTATGAAAGACGAGGTGAACCATAGAATTGGGAAAAAAAAGTGGGAGGTGCATATAGGATCTGGGGACAAAGAACGTTATCCATGGAAGCAAAGAGGAGAATTTATGAGAGAGTAGTGGTACCAGCACTCTTATATGGGCGCGAAGCATGGGCGGTGAATGTTGCAACAGAGAGAAGGCTGGAGGCAGTGGAGATGTGTCTGACGGCAATGTGTGGTGTGAATATAATGCAGAGAATCGTAGCTTGGAGATTAGAAGGAGGTGTGGGATTTCTAAAAGTATTATCCAGAAGACTGAGGAGGGGTTGTTGAAGTGGTTTGGACATTTAGAGAGGACAGAACAAAATAGAATGGCTTAGAAGGTATATAAATCTGTAGTGGAAAGTAGGCGGGGTAGGGGTTGTCCCAGAAAGTGTTGGAGGGAGGGGGGGAAAAGATTTTGTGTGCGAGGGGCTTAGACCTCCAGCAAGCATGCGTGAGTGTGTTAGGAGTGAGTGGAGCCAATTTGTTTTTATGACTTGACATGCTGTTGGAGTGTGAGCAAAGTAACATGAAGCGATTCAGGGGAAACCGGTTAGCCGGACTTGAGTCCTGGAGGCGGGAAGTACAGTGCCTGCGCTCTGAAGGAGGGATGGAGATATGTTGCAGTTTTTGAACTCTAGTGTCAACACGACTCTGGCAAGACAGTGATGGAGTGAGTGATGATGAAAGTTTTTCTTCTTTTTCGGGTCACCATGCCTCGGAGGGAAAGGGCTGATATGTTAATAAAAATAAAATATATAAACACACTTGCCGTCTCCCACCGAGTCAGAGTGACCCGAAAAATAAACACTTTCACATTCACACTATCGCTGTCTTGCCGGAGGTGCGCAGATACGACAGCTCAGACGTCCCTCCAAACAGCAAATATCCCCACCCTTTCTTTAGAGTAAATGCCCTTTACTTCCCACCTCCAGGACTCTCAAGTCTGGCTAACCGGTTTTCTTGAATCCTTTCACATAATGTTACCTTGCTCACATTCCAACATATATAGATATAAATAAATCGTAGCTGGTAGGAAAACTTTTAAACTTCAAGATTTTTTATTGATGTACAATCAACGTTTCTGTGACATATCAATTACTTTCATCAGGATGCCTTTCCGAAACATTATTTAACAATATACTATGTAAAATACACGAAAGTTAACGAAACTAGCCGCCAAATTGGAAGGCGTCCAGGTGTCCCATGTGAAGTAAGCCGTTTACTGTCTGAGGAGAGCTACAGAATTCTTGGAGCATAACAAATCATTAGAAATAAAAAAAAATAGCAAAACAAAAGTAATATTTAAATAGATTCACCGAGGAGGAAGGCTATTTTATTTTGCTTTTCATTACTCGGTTATGAATACAAGTTAGAATAACAGAAAACTTCCAATATAGTGCAGACAGTGAGAACTTTATTGGATCGAATTTCTCAGAATTTAACAATGGAACTTCACACCTATCTAAATAACTTGTCGATAGTATTATTAGTTTTTTTTTTTTTCATAATTTGATTTTCATTGGGTCTATATTTTTTGCAGTCACAAAGACAAATAAGTTCATTATTATATGTGCAGCCAGACACGCCCAACCTGACAGGTACGGCCGAATATGTTCAGCCAGACACACAGCGTAGCCAGTCTCTGTAGGGTAAGAAGGGAAAGGAGAACTCTAAATGTAGCCTCGGCGCTGGGAATAAGACATTTTCCCCTTGATCAGCTTTATAAACAGCGAAAGGAATGTGCGTGTCCAGTCATCCTGAAATACCGATAATAAGAAAATGTTTGTTGAAAATTTATAAGAGTTGGAGTTCCATTAATATGTATTCGGTGAATGTATGCCTCCAGGGAGAACCATTTTGTAGAAAACTTCAGAAGGGGCTTAATTTCATACCAATTACTCAAGACGGCTGTAATTCAAAGACACCTTGAGCAGGCAACGTTTCACTCAAGGAGAGTTAGAATAAGCTTTATTTGAGCGGTTACAAATGGAATGGTGATACCGAAAAACTGTGGGAAAAGAACACTTCTGTATAGTTAAGAACATTTATTAACGTGACAGGAATGGTAGGATTGTAGACAGTGGAGTCGAAGTGATCATTCTGTGGATTCCATCTCATATTGGTCTTAAGATTCATGATAGAACTGAGGAAGTTGATTACAGTACTGGGCTGTCAGTTAGCAGTTTGATAACAGTAACACGAAAAGGATTTTAACTGGACTTTATTGACCTATGACTGAGGGAGATTGACACAAGTCAGTCCATCTATCATCATTCTATCATGCAGGAGGCGCCACATGTCTATGGTGTATCCAACAAAAAAAGCAGCCTCTTGGATGTCACTACCGCCCGCCTCCGGCTGGGATACAAGTATCTTTGGCAGGTTAAATCACCACCACCAGATATAAACCAAACGAAATGTAAAGTTTGCCTGATGGCCATTGTCATACCTTGCGTCATTATGTGCTGGAATGCGGTAATATTAATGAGTTCAGAGACAACTCACTCAGAAATGTTCAAGAAATGGCAAAGTATTTTATCCACAAACCATTCTGGAAAAATACCCTGACTTTGCTCACTGTAAATATAGCATTACCTGTACTCACCTAGTTGTACTCACCTAGCTGTGGTTGCATGGGTCGATTCATGGCTCCTGGCCCCGCCTCTTCACTAGTCACTACTAGGTCACTCTTCCTGCTCCATGAGCTTTATCATACCTCTTCTTAAAGCTATGTATGGATCCTACCTCCATTACATCGCTTCCCAGACTATTCCACTTCCTGACAACTCTGTGACTGAAGAAATACTTCCAAACATCCCTGTGATTCATCTGAGTCTTCAACTTCCAATTGTGACCCCTTGTTGCCGTGTCCCATCTCTGCAACATCCTGTCTCTGTCCACCTTGTCGATTCCTCTCAGTATTTTATATGTCGTTATCATATCCCCCCTATCTCTCCTGTCCTCCAGTCGATTTCCCTTAACCTTTCCTCGTAGGACATGCCCCTTAGCTCTGGGACTAGTCTTGTTGCAAACCTTTGCACTTTCTCTAGTTTCCTTACGTGCTTGGCAAGGTGTGGGTTCCAAACTGGTGCTACATACTCCAATATAGGCCTGACGTACACAGTGTACAGGTTTGCTAGGCGCCCGTATGCTGCAGCAGTTATTTCGTTTATGTGGGCCTCAGGAGATGTGCCTGTTGTTATACTCAACTCCAGGAGCCAGTTTCTGGACCAGGCCTGGTCCCTTCTCATTAACTTCACATATACCAGAAACAGCACCTGTTCTAGGACTGACCCCTGTGGAACCCCGCTCGTCACAGGCGCCAACTCTGACACCTCGTCACGTACCATAACTCGCTGATGTCTTCACAACAGGTATTCCCTGATCCATTGCAGTGCCTTCCCTGTTATACCTTGCACTAATCTCTTGTGTGGCACTGTGTCAAAAGTCTACTTACAGTCCAAGAAAACGCAATCTACCCACCCTTCTCTCTCTTGTCTTTCTGCTGTCACTCTGTCATAGAACTCCAGTAGGTTTGTGACACAAGATTTCCCGTCCCTGAAACCGTGCTGGCTGTTGTTGATAAACTCGCTCTTTTCTGGGTGCTCCACCACTCTTCTCCTGATAATCTTCTCCGTGACTTTGCATACTATACATGTCAGTGACGTGAATGAATGGTTCAGAGAACCGACGAGTTGGTAAATTAGACACATATGCAACACTTGGGTATCTTTATTGAGGAAACGTTTCGCCACACAGTGGCTTCATCAGTCCATACAAAGGAGAATCGTGAAGTCCATCAAGATTGATGGACTGGCAACATCGACTCAAGATTGAGGGACTGACAACCTCACACTCCTTCTGTTCTTCACGATTCTCCTTTGTATGGACTGATGAAGCCACTGTGTGGCGAAACGTTTCCTCAATAAAGATACCCAAGTGTTGCATATGTGTCTAATTTACCAACATGTCAGTGACACTGGTCTGTAGTTTAGTGCTTCGTGTCTATCTCCTTTTTTAAAAATTGGGACTACATTTGCTGTCTTCCATACCTCATGTAGTCGCCCTGTTTTGGTAAATGTGTTGATTGTTGTTAGTGGTACACATAGCACCTCTTCTTCCTCTCTCAGGACCCATGGAGAAATGTTATCCGGCCCCATCGCTTTTGAGGTATCTAGCTTGCTTAGCAGCCTCTTCACTTCTTCCTCGGTTGTATGTATCTGTCTCCTCTGTGGACACTTTTTTGAATCTCACGTTCAGCTCCTCGCATACTTCTCGGTCATTTCTTGTGATCTGCCCTGCTTCCTTCCTCAGCCTGATTACCTGGTCCTTGACTGTTGTTTTCCTCCTGATGTGGCTGTACAGCAGCTTCGGGTCAGATTTGGTTTTCGCTGCTATGTCCTTTTTGTATTGTCGTTGGGCCTCCCACCTTACCTGTGCATAGTCATTTCTGTGTGTACTCACCTATTTGTGGTTGCAGAGGTCGATTCATAGCTCCTGGCCCCGCCTCTTCACTGATTGCTACTAGGTCCTCTCTCTCCCTGCTCCATGAGCTTTATCAAACCTAGTCTTAAAACTATGTATGGTTCCTGCCTCCACTACGTCGCTTTCTAGGCTATTCCACTTCCTGACAACTCTATGACTGAAGAAATACTTCCTAACATCCCTTTGACTCATAGGAGTCTTCAACTTCCAATTGTGACCCCTTGTTTCTGTGTCCCCTCTCTGGAACATGTTGTCTCTGTCCACCTTATCTATTCCTCACAGTATTTTATATGTCGTTATCATGTCTTCCCTAACCCTCCTGTCCTCTAGTATCGTCAGTGTGTGTGTTTGACTTATATAATAATATCGTAACTTATCTAATGTAAGGAATTAATACATGTCCAAAATTAAACGATTTTCATATTAAATAGATATTAATTAAAAAAGAGACGTTAAGTCAGGCAAGTGTGTTAAATACTTAACTTCATTTATGAGGTCGGAGAGGTGAGATGGCTCTTCCCCGAGCAGCTCAAAGTAGCGTGGCTATAATTATTGGAAGATTCCTTAAATATGCTCTGTGATACCGGCCTCGGGCCTGGCATGATAGGCAGGGAAGAAGTGGGAAGGAAAGAGGAGGAAGAGGAGGTGTTGACGCAGAGTGAAAAGGGGAGGGAGGGGAAGAGGATGCAAGAAGTGGAGAGGCAAAGAGGGAGACAAAGTGGCAAAGAAGGGAAAGAAAGGAGGCAGTCATACAAATGCACACGTATACATAGGCATAATCATACATGCATACATACGCATATGTAAATAAAAGCAAGCATTTTTTATATTTTTTCTGCTTTGGAATTTTATGACCGCCCTGAGCTACTCATGTTAACGTGCGTTGAGTTACCCGAGACTGGGATTATTGGACATTTGGGTTACCATACCTTTCTTGGATCGCGCAGCCACCGAAAAGAAATATAGTTTAATATAATAGTTGTATAGTGGGAACTGTTTCCCTGTCTTTTTTTCATCACATAAGTTGAGTATCATACTTCATACGATGAAATCTGTCATCCTGTGATGAGAGAAATGAAAATACTGTCAGATATTCCACTAAGGGTTCAGCAGGTACAGGACCTTCGTGAGTTTCATTCCAACACAATTCTAGTTACTGTTGCTTGGGAATTACCATCTCCCAGGATGGCCTATCCCACAGAGAGAAAAATGAAATAAAAAAGGGGGGGAAGGGAAGGACGCAGAGGTTAGCTTGAAGGAGGCAGTAAGAGGGTAGTGGAAGGAAGAGAGCAGAGAGGGAGAAAGGGAAGGGAGGGAGGAGACAGGAGAGGAAGATGGATGGATGGAGAGAGATGTTGAGATGTTATGGTTAAAATTCATCTTCTCCTACATCGTGAGATTTTTAAGGATTATAAATTATTATATATACAATCACCAAGTTTTCCATCTTTAAGTCAGGACATAACATAAGCAGATTCCTTCTGGCTTCATTTAAACGAGTTTACCACATGGACTGTCTCCAATTTTAATTTCTAATTTTGTTTAGCTGGTTTTCGATAAATGGCATTACTTTTGTTATTCTCCTTAAAGTGCTCTTAATCTGCTCGCCCAAAATACCATAGACAAAAAGAATTCATAAAACAAATGTCATTGATATTTTCATAGTAATATTTTTTTTTAATTTAAAACCTCATTAACTTTACTGTTACGTAAATATTTAACAATAAAGTGCTAAACCTTATGGGTCATTCAGTGAAAAGAATAGTTGACGCTCGATCCTCTGTCCGCTAAGCATGGAATATTCATGTTACCTAACTCCTCTCACCAGTAACTATGCTGTCTTGTCTTAGGTGTATATTCTTCAATGCATTGAAGCAAGCATAAATGCTAAATTATTAAACCCGACTATTAACAGTACATTCTTAATGTCCAACGAAATACACTTTGGTTTTCACGGTCATTTATGGGCCACGTGCACAGGGATGCCGCCATTTAGCACGAGTTACAAGGTATATTTGTGTTTATTTCGTGTAAAGTACAATGTTTTGATCAAGCATCTGGCACCTTGCTCCGGCCCACACTCGCTAACGTAATTATTTGCTATTATTTGGATGTTACTACTAAGCATCTTGGCTCTTAAGTGGAAAACGGATGAGGAAGGTGTCTGCTCGCAAGAGCTAGAAGGCTGCGCAATAAATTTAAGCAATAAGCTGAAATTATTGGATATACTTGTGGTAAGACAGAAGCTTCTGTTGGCAGACATTATGGTGCTTATGAATCAGCAGAGTATTAGGTTAAGAAAAACTAAAAGTCGTATAGGTTCTAAAGTGGCTCTTCTGTCTCTTGACGTAAATTTGAAGATATATAATGGCCTAAAACTATGTATTGAGAAAAAAGTCATAGCGCTTCCTCTGGATTGCTCAATCATAAACGGGAGAGCGTAGTATGAGAGTTTGTAAGAATCAGTGGTGAAAGAGAAGCGGTTGTAGAAAGTAATTCAGTTAAAGCAAATTATTAATTTTTAGTTAGCAGTGCTTTGCAAGCACTAGTTGTGATAGTGAAGCAGGTGAATGAAAGCTTTATAAGCACCAGTGGTAAAAGCAGAAGACTTGCCTTTAGTGCAAAGGTTGGTTGACTTGAAAATTTTGAGACGAGGCCCGGGTTGCAGTGTTCAGCGGTCCCCCTTCATCCCTCCCCGACTTTAGATCATCTTAAGGAGGTTATGAGTTAGACCTCTCCTCCGATGAAGGACCAGTCTCCGACCTGTGTACTAGTCTGACCAAGAGAGCAACATCTCTCTCTGGATATAAATAGTGGTTTGTGGAAGTTTTTATAAATATTTTTTTTACCAAGAGCGCTGAATTATCTGTTTAGTTAAATTTAAAAAATAATAATAATAACCCTACCTACTCTCAAACAGTTATATGAAAATATCATCTATAAATACAGATTATTTCAAAACAAGAATTTGCCACTTTAATTGGTATCAATTAGTGAAAATTCGGAGCTCGGCCCATGGATTAAGAGTGAATATTCAGCCTCTGGTAATCACCTCTAAATGTTAGTTTCCATTGAAATTAACCCTTCTAACTACGTCTTCTCCTAATGAAACGTTTTGACTGGGCGCCCCGTAGAAAATCCTTGTTTGAGTTTTTTGTGCCATGGACGAGGACCAGTACTGTCCACCCTTCCTGCAGTAGCAGGTGCCGTACCTCCAGCACTGGCTGCCTGGTTTCCTCGAATACCTTCATCATTCATAAAATCTTTCATTGTACGTAATATATAGGTCCAATCATGGCCCGATCAAGGTCTTTGTGGATCCTCATTATAATAGACTTGTATATGGCTATAATACACACATAACCCGCATATAGAAGGATAAAATTACGTTTTTGTCCGATTTGGACCATTAACTTTGTTAATGATCTAAGTGGGACCAGAACGTCGTCGTAAGTGTCGTTCTCTTATGTGTGGAATATTTGTATATTGTTCCACTCACTGTATTTGTGCCTTTTTTATTCTTTATGACTATAATACTTCGATTGATTTTGTTTGCCTGTAGTTTGTTGTTGACTCACCAGATCGTAATAACACGACGGCCTATAATACATGCTTCGCTGCTATGATACTTTGATACTAGTAGTGTTGCAGCTCTGTTAATTACATCAAAATGTGCAGGGTACCTTTGATTGAAAATTTCTGACATAAGAAAAACCACGAGTTTGGATATTATATCAACATTTCCTGTATGACTGTTATTTAATGATGGAAGATTTTGTCAAACGCGCACGTTTATTTGTGGTAAAATATTTATATATTATTGTAACTGAAAGGTTTTAGAAAGTAATTCAGTTAAAGCAAATTATTAATTTTTAGTTAGCCGTTTTTTTTCTGGGATATTTTGGGCACGTTACCCAATATACCCAGTTCTGGGTCAGAAGGCATCCTGCCCGTTACTTGCACTATGTCCCTAAAACTTTCTTGTTTCTTACCGTCTCTTCCTCACTTTCTCCTACCTGCCTACTTCCCTTCTTACCTTAATATTCCTGTAGCCTCCCTTCAGTATTTCCTTCCTTTCCTCTCTTTTTTCCTTCATCTACCTTCCACATTTCATTCATCTTCTTTCTTCTTCATCTTCTTTCTCTTCCCCAGCGACTAATAAAGGCTTGATGAAGACGAGATGTCAAAATACCTAATGGAGTTTGGAAAACAAAATTTGGATATTTTTCTTTTCAACTCTGAAAGTCCTTCCTTCATCAATGAAGATGTGGAAAATATTCAGGATTTGTAATTTGTGGCATAAATGACTCGAAGCTGGAATTCTCCTCCTGGAAAGAACACATCACTAATTGGTATTGATTTACTTTACGACACTACTCAGAAGTATTCATTTAGCTGAAGCACTCGCCAGTCTGTCATTATGTCTGTCTCTAGCTCTCTCCGTCTTTGTCTTTCTGTCTGCCTCTGTCTCTTTGTCTGTCTCTGCCTTTTTTCTCTGCTCTGTTTCTGAGCATCTCTCTCTCTCTCTCTCTCTCTCTCTCTTCTCCCTTCCCTCTCCCTCTCTCTTCCTCTCCCTCTCGAGCCAGTCTATGAATGAATGATCTCAGATGAAGTGATGTTCTTGAAAAGTGTACTGCCAGAGTATAGTCGCTGTTTGCTGCCCGTCTTGTTGTGTAGAAGCTGTCTTAACTTTCCGCGAAGTGGAGCTAAATGTGGTACCTTGACATAATTGACTTTGTACATAACAGCAAAACCACCCACGTCTCTCCGATGTCAAAGGCTCTGCTGAAATGACAGATCTATCCAGGTCGTGGATGAGAGGGCAAGAGGCAATACTAGAAAGTGAAGGTTACTCAAGGTATGAGCATACTTGTGCCTTGTACTGAGTTTTGCAGTGCTACTAAGCTGTTGATCGTGGATTCATCTTTCTCTTTTTACACAAGTAGTATTAGTTCTTACCGTTATTTACAAGCTAAGATATGTTACCTACATCAACTCGTCTGTAAACCTTTTAATTGTTTTGAAACATTCAGATAGAGAATAGGATGAAGTTGGAGCCATCTAGTAAAGGAAGTTCCCTTGTTGGATGAGGAACTTGCATCCTGACTGCTAGTAGAGACGGTCTCATCCTGCCGATTTAGGGGATGAAATAATTTCATCAGTTTAATAACCTTGTCGGTTCTTGACCAAGGATCACCAGGTTTTGGAGCAGACAATACCTGATGCCAGTTTCTTTCGTGTCAGCCTCCCATATACAGAGTACCCACTTTTGGACTTCATTTTCCGACAGAATTGCCTGTGCAGGTTCCTGTTATAGATGGTGGGATGACTTATTCCTTTTCTAAGCCTTGTACTTAGCAGTAGCGGCCTCTCGACATCGAAAGCCTAACCAAGGCTGATCTGAAGGCTTCCTTGCATACTGCCGGTGAGGAATGTCTCTTTGGAGATAAGGATATGTTCAGTGAAGGCATTCACTTGGTTGTCAACATCATCTTGGAGAAGAGCATTCCAGTCTGAGGCGGCGAGTTCAGAGGAAAGGGCTGGCTTGTTTCCTCTTCCCCACTGCCATGTTGTGCGTGTAGATTCATCACCTCGTTTGTTGGAATCTTCAGTGTCGTAAATACAGCCTTGTTGTCGCATGATACAACGTGACCAAGGGGTTGGCAAGTGACTATGCCATCAGATAGATCACTCTGTCTACCCCTCCTCTCTCTCTCTCCATCTCCCTCCCTCTCCCTCCCTCCCTCCCTTTCCCTCTCTTCCTCTCTCTCCTCCTTTCTCTCCTTCCCCTCTCCTTTCTCTCTCTTTGCTTCTCTTTTTATTTACTCGGGTTTTTACATGGTTAGGTTAAGAGTTCTTACTTCATTTTACAAGCCAAGAGCTGTTGCCTACCTCAGCCATATGAAAGCCTTTTTATTGTTATGAGACATACACGTAGAGAACGTGATGAACTTTGAGCAGTCTGTGGGCCAGCAATTTCATTTGGTCAACTGACTTTATTTCATCAATGTCATTTTGCTGTACGAACATGTTCCAGACTCGACTCATCCTAGAAATGAATTATCTCGGATGAAGTGATGTTCTTGAGAAGGATGCAACCAGAGTGTAGTTGCTGTTTGCTGCCCGTCTTGTTATGTAGAAGCTGTCTTGTCGCTGTCCGCGAAGTGGATCCAAGTGTCGTACCTAGACATAATAGTAAGGCCTTGTACATAGTAAGGCCTTGTACATAACAGTGAAGCCGCCCACCTACCCCTGGTGTTGAAGGCTCTGCTGAATTGTCAGATCTATTCACGCCGGGTCCAGGCGAGAGATAAGTCATCTTGCTCTGCTCTGTATTCTGTCAAGAAGTCGTAGATGAGACGGGGAGCAAGATAACTCACCTCTCGCATGGACCCGGCATGAATAAATCTGTCATTTCTATCTCTATCACTACTCTCTCTCTCTGCTTCTCTTTCTGTCTCTCACTGCTTCTCACTCTACTTTTCAGCCTCCTTCTCACTCTCTGCCTGCTTTTCTCTGTCTTTCTATCTGTGTGTCTCTCTCTCCCTCTCCACATACATAAATATTACAGAAAATTTATAATGTAGTACTTGAAGAAATTTATGATCCAAATTAATATTTGGATCTGAAAAGAGAAAAAAGAGGATTACACAAGAGGAAGGCATATTAAAAGCAATAATTCAGAGGAACGAACTTGGAACACGTATGAAGAGGAATACATACGAAGATAATATACGAGTACTTCTGTTCATACTGTGACTGACGTGAAATATGGAGCCAATATGTGAAATTAATGACATAAAAAAAGTGGAGTGCTCCCAGTGCAAACGCCCCTGCAAGCCGGCGGGGGGCCTCATCAACCAGGCTGTTGGTGCTGTCTACACGAAGTTCAACTTAATATACTACAGCCCGACTAACCAGGAAATGACTTGAGGAACTTATCAAGTTATCTCTTGAAGACAGCTAGGAGTCTGTTGGTAAATCCCCCTTAGGCACGAAGGGAGGGTTTTGTAAAGTCTTCGTCCCTTCACTCTTTTTGTGAGTTTTTCTCTTAATGTTTGTGAAGAGGTTTGGAGTCGTTACAAAAAAATATTCAGACAAATTGGAACTGTACATGATTTTCAAAATAACATAATAGGCATTTTGGCAAACAAAATATTTTAACAGTGGTAAATAGATATGTGAGAGATTTTATATATAACATTTGAAGACTTAAAATAAATTCAGTTGGACCAAACTTCCAGCGTTTAAAGGAGTAAAGCAATTATTATAAATAATTATTATAAATAAAGAGAAACAAAGTAATAAGTCCAGAGGAGGTTTATACTGTCAAACTGCGTCCAGACTGTACCTTGGGACCGACGATCCAGGCTCAGGCTGGCTGCCCTGCAGGAGGTGCCTGGATGCCGGTGAAAGGCTCTTGACTCGGTGAATTGGAACTATGACACGTTTGGCAGCAAGGTGTCTGAGCAAGCCGGACATCGTTAAATCCACGGTGCTATTCACCAACTCCAAGACTGAGAGACTGATCACCTCATCTATTGCATATAATTCTATGGTCTTCACATTATATCCTTGTATTGATAAAGCCACTGGTTGGCGAAACGTCTACAAATAAAGATACCCAGAAGTGCACGTGTGTCTAATTTTTCATCGATTAATTTGCACGTGTATCAGGGTTGATGTGAAGACGAGTTGCCTCTTGAGAACCCTTATGAAGTGCATCAACTTACTCGCGCACTTGCACAGTCAGACATAATAGATAATTCGTTGAACCCTGTTTAAAAAAAAACAAATAGGAGAGAAGAATTTGACAGTCCGTTATATGTAAGCCTTTCTTCTGTTTAAATGGCTGCTACACGTAATATTCCAGTGTCAAGAGCACTATGGCAAGGGAAAATTGATCCTAGGAGATATATGGCGTGACCCATCTGCCCTCACAAATATCTTGTAAGCATATGCTCTCACCTTAGTTTAAGTATTCTGCTAATTTTTAGTTTTTATACAATTACCGAGAAATATTTTAAATTTATGTAAAGTATATCATGTAAATAAATTACTGTTGTAGCAATTTCATATAATTTTGATGGAAGATGTAGTTTATTCGATGTAGAGAGAGGGGGGGGCGGAGGTAAAAATGGCTGGGAATATGGAGGTGCTATAGTGGAAGAAATCTTTAATCTTCTAAGCAAATTAAGCAGTAATATTACATCTCTTTGAAAGTAACATCTCATTAAACATGCTCTTAAAAAAAGTTGTGAAAAACAAGGGAAAAATGAGACTTTTTCGGCTCTTGGCATTACCAAATTTGCAACTAAATCGTTCGGTCTTTAGGTAGGTCAAGCAAAAGCGCGCGTGCACGTTTATGGACCGTTTCATTTATGAGACAGACAGACACACACAGACACAGACACAGACACACAGACACACACACACAATATCTCCCCGTGGGTTCTTCGGGAAGGAGCTGAGGTACTGAGTGTGCCACTTACCACAATATTCAACACATCCCTTGAAACTGGGCAGCTACCTGAGGTATGGAAGAAGGTCAACGTAGTCCCCATTTTTAAAAAAAGAGACAGAAAAGAGGCACTAAACTATAGACCAGTGTCACTTACATGTATAGTGTGCAAAGTCCTGGAGAAAATCATCAGGAAAAGAATGGTGGAACACCTTGAGCGGAACAGGATAATAAACACCAGACAGCACGGATTCCGGGAAGGCAAATCCTGTGTAACAAACCTCCTAGAGTTCTATGATAAAGTAACAGAGGTAAGGCAGGAGAGAGAAGGGTGGGTTGATTGCATTTTCCTGGACTGCAGGAAGGCCTTCGACACAGTTCCTCACATGAGATTAGTAAAGAAGCTGGAAGAACAAGCAGGTATAACAGGAAGGGCACTGGAATGGATCAGGGAATACCTCAAAGGGAGGCAACAACGGGTCATGGTGCGTGGTGAGGTATCACAGTGGGCGCCTGTGACGAGCGGTGTACCGCAGGGGTCAGTCCTAGGACCAGTGTTATTCCTGGTATATGTAAATGACATGACGGACGGGATAGACTCAGAAGTGTCTCTATTCGCGGATGATGTGAAAATAATGAGGAGAATCACATCGGAAGAGGACCAGGCAGGGCTGCAAACAGACCTGGACAAGCTCGACATCTGGTCTAGCAGATGGCTTCTCGAATTCAATCCCTCCAAATGCAAAGTCATGAGGATCGGAGAAGGGCAAAGAAGACCGCTGACAGAGTACAAGCTAGGCGGACAAAGGCTACAAACCTCGGCAAAGGAGAAAGACCTTGGAGTGAGTATAACGCCAAGCACGTCTCCGGAGGCACACATCAACCAGATAACTGCGGCAGCATATGGGCGTCTGGCAAACCTTAGATTAGCGTTCCGTTACCTTAACAAGGAATCGTTCAAGACACTGTATACCGTGTACGTCAGGCCCATACTAGAATATACAGCACCAGTCTGGAACCCACACCTGGTCAAGCACGTAAGGAAACTGGAGAAAGTGCAAAGGTTTGCGACAAGGTTAGTTCCACAACTCAGGGGTCTGTCTTATGAAGAAAGATTGAGGGAAATAGGACTAACAACACTGGAGGAAAGAAGGGTCAGAGGAGACATGATAACGACATACAAAATACTGCGGGGAATTGACAAGGTAGATAGTGACAGGTTGTTTCAGAGAGGGAACACAGAAACAAGGGGACACAACTGGAAGCTGAAGACTCAGATGAGTCAAAGGGATGTCAGGAAACATTTCTTCAGCCACAGAGTAGTCAGGAAGTGGAATGGACTAGAGAAAGATATAGTGGAGGCAGGAACCATACATAGTTTTAAGACAGGGTATGATAAAGCTCATGGAGCAGGGAGAGCAGAGACCCAGTAGCAGACAGCGAAGAGGCGGGGCCAGGAGCTGAGTCTCGACCCCTGCAACCACAATTAGGTGAGTACAATTAGGTGAGTACACACACACACACACACACACACACACACACACACACACACACACACACACACACACACACACACACACACACGCGCGCGCGCACGCACGCATGTATAACAGGAAGGGCACTGGAATGGATCAGGGAATACCTCACAGGGAGGCAACAACGGGTCATGGTGCGTGATGAGGTATCACAGTGGGCGCCTGTGACGAGCGGTGTACCGCAGGGGTCAGTCCTAGGACCAGTGTTATTCTTGGTATATGTAAATGACATGACGGACGGGATAGACTCAGAAGTGTCTCTGTTCGCAGATGATGTGAAATTGAGGAGAATCACATCGGAAGAGGACCAAGCAGGACTTCAAACAGACCTGGACAAGCTTGATATCTGGTCTAGCAACTGGCTTCTCGAATTCAATCCCACCAAATGCAAAGTCATGAAGATCGGAGAAGGGCAAAGAAGACCGCTGACAGAGTACAGGCTAGGCGGACAAAGGCTACAAACCTCGGCAAAGGAGAAAGACCTTGGAGTGAGTATAACGCCAAGCACGTCTCCGGAGGCACACATCAACCAGATAACTGCGGCAGCATATGGGCGACTGGCAAACCTAAGATTAGCGTTCCGTTACCTTAACAAGGAATCGTTCAAGACACTGTACACCGTGTACGTCAGGCCCATACTAGAATATGCAGCACCAGTCTGGAACCCACACCTGGTCAAGCACGTAAAGAAACTAGAGAAAGTGCAAATGTTTGCGACAAGGTTAGTTCCACAACTCAGGGGTCTGTCCTATGAAGAAAGGTTGAGGAAATAGGACTAACAACACTGGAGGAAAGAAGGGTCAGAGGAGACATGATAACGACATACAAAATACTGCGGGAATCGACAAGGTAGACAGTGACAGGATGTTCCAGAGAGGGAACACAGAAACAATGGGACACAACTGGAAGCTGAAGACTCAGATGAGTCAAAGGGATGTTAGGAAGCATTTCTTCAGCCACAAAGTAGTCAGGAAGTGGAATAGTCTAGAGAAAGATATAGTGGAGGCAGGAACCATACATAGTTTTAAGACAAGGTATGATAAAGCTCATGGAGCAGGGAGAGCAGAGACCCAGTAGCGGACAGCGAAGAGGCGGGGCCAGGAGCTGAGTCTCGACCCCTGCAACCACAATTAGGTGACTACACACAAACACCCACCCACCCCCACCCATATTGGAGTATGCAGCACCAGTTTGGAACCCACACCTAGCCAAGCATGTAAAGAAATTAGAGAAAGTGCAAAGGTTTGCAACAAGACTAGTCCCGGAGCTAAGGGGAATGTCCTACGAGGAGAGGTTAAGGGAAATCGACATGACGACACTGGAGGATAGGAGAGATAGGGGGGACATGATAACGACATATAGAATACTGAGAGGAATTGAAAAGGTTGGCAGAGACAGAATGTTCCAGAGATGGGACACAGCAACAAGGGGACACAGTTGGAAGTTGAAGACTCAGATGAATCACAGGGATGTTAGGAAGTATTTCTTCAGTCACAGAGTTGTCGGGAAGTGGAATAGTTTGGGAAGCGATGTAGTGGAAGCAGGATCCATTCATAGCTTTAAGAAGAGGTATGATAAAGCTCATAGCGCAGGGAGAGTGACCCAGTAGCGACCAGTGAAGAGGCGGGGCCAGGAGCTATGACTCGACCCCTGCAACCACAACTAGGTGAGTACAGACACACACACACACACACACACACAGCCCCCGGTGGCCTAGTGGTAAAGCACTCGCTTCACGCACGGAGGGCCCGGGTTCTATTCCCGGCGGGGCGGAAACATTTCGAAGTGTTTCCTTACACACATACACACACACACACACATACATACAACAGGCCTAGTGTCTAATCGACATGTGCCTAGGACAAAATGGTAACTAACACACACACACACACACACACACACACACACACACACACACACCTGACAACATTTCTCCGCGGGTCCTTAGAGAGGGAGCAGATATGTTGAGTGTGCCACTAACAAAAATCTCCAACACATCCATTGAAACTGGGCAACTACCTGAGATGTGGAAGATGGCAAATGTAGTCCCAATTTTTAAGAAAGGAGATAGACACAAGGCATTAAACTACAGACCTGTGTCACTGACGTGTATAGTATGCAAAGTCATGGAGAAGATCATCAGGAGGAGAGTGGTGGAGCACCTAGAAAGACACAAGCCTATAAACGACAACCAGCACGGTTTCTGGGAAGGAAAATCCTGTGTCACAAACCTTCTGGAGTTTTATGAAAAGGTAACAGAAGTAAGACACGAGAGAGAGGGGTGGATAGATTGCATTTTCTTGGACTGCAAGAAGGCGTTCGACACAGTTCCTCACAAGAGGTTAATGCAAAAGCTAGAGGATCAGGCACACGTAACAGGAAAGGCACTGCAGTGGATCAGAGAATATCTGACAGGGAGGCAACAACGAGTCATGGTACGTGACGAGGTATCAAAGTGGGCACCTGTGACGAGTGGGGTTCCACAGGGGTCAGTCCTAGAACAGGTACTGTTTTTGGTATATGTGAATGACATAACGGAAGGGATAGACTCAGAAATGTCCCTGTTTGTAGATGATGTGAAGTTGATGAGAAGAATTAAATCAGTCGAGGATCAGGCAGGACTACAAAGAGACCTGGACAAGGTACAAGCCTGGTCGAGTAACTGGCTCCTTGAATTTAACCCTGCCAAATGTAAAGTCATGAAGTTCGGGGAAGGGCAAAGAAGACCGCAGACAGAGTATAGTCTAAGTGGCCAAAGACTTCAAACCTCACTCAAGGAAAAAGATCTTGGGGTGAGTATAATACCGAGCACATCTCCTGAGGCACACATCAGTCAGATAACTGCTGCAGCATACGGGCGGCTGGCAAACCTAAGAATAGCGTTCCAATACCTCACTAAGGAATCGTTCAAGACTCTGTACACCATATACGTCAGGCCCATACTGGAGTATGCAGCACCAGTTTGGAACCCACACCTGGTCAAGCACGTCAAGAAATTAGAGAAAGTGCAAAGGTTTGCAACAAGACTAGTCCCAGAGCTAAGGGGATTGTCCTACGAAGAAAGTTTAAGGGAAATCGGCCTGACGACACTAGAGGACAGGAGGGTTAGGGGAGATATGATAGCAATATATAAAATACTGCGAGGAATAGATAAGGTGGACAGAGACAGGATGTTCCAGAGAGGGGACACAGAAACAAGGGGTCACAATTGGAAGTTGAAGACTCCTATGAGTCAAAGGGATGTTAGGAAGTATTTCTTCAGTCATAGAGTTGTCAGGAAGTGGAATAGCCTACAAAGTGACGTAGTGGAGGCAGGAACCATACATAGTTTTAAGACGAGGTTTGATAAAGCTCATGGAGCAGGGAGAGAGAGGACCTAGTAGCAATCAGTGAAGAGGAGGGGCCAGGAGCTATGACTCGACCCCTGCAACCACAAATAGGTGAGTACGAATAGGTGAGTACAGAGGTATGTTAGGAAGTACTTATTCAGCCATAGAGTTGCCAGGAAGTGGAATAGTCTGGAGACAGGTGTCCCATGGCCTGGTGGCAAAAGCTCTCGCTTCGCACGGTGAGGTGGCCGGATTCGATTCCAAGCGAAGAGGTTGAAACATTGGGAGTGTTTCCTTACACCGGTTGTCCATGTTCACCCATCAGTAATAAAGGGTACCTGGGTATTAGTCGACTGGTGTGGGTCGCATCCTGGGACAAATTTTACCTAATTTGCAAGAAATGTTATGCATAACAAGCGGCTTTCAATGTAGTAGTATGTGATTGATGTCAGCTAGGCCTGTATACATTGTACATGTACTTGTAGAAATATAGATATACATAGCTTTATGAAGAGGTATGATAAGGCTCATGGAGCAGGGAGAGAGAGGACCTAGTGGCGACCGGTGAAGAAGCGGGGCCAGGAGCTATGAATCGACCCCTTCAACCACAATTAGGTGAGTACACACACACACACACACACACACACATTCCAGGAGACTTCAGATGTGAGGACCTTGCCTGTATCTGCTGGCGTTGGCATAAATATGTTAATTATATTGGCCAGTCTAACATGACTAGCAGTGGTTTCATATTATAGATCAAATAATAATTTCCAGGAACAGTAATTAAGAGCAATATCGAACATACAAGAAAAAAAATAACTTTGATAAATACGTCTCTTCAAATACGTAGCCTACCTTCCCTCACCTGTCTTTAAGGCAATAACATTAATTCTCTTATTTATAAGCATACTGTATCCTCGAAATGTGCAATACATACAATTTTTATCTTGTCCATAAAGAACAAAGAGGCACAATACCTTGACTGGAACAATACACAAATAACGTCGTCATGAGCTTTTCTCTCCTATATGCGGGTTATCTGTGTATATTTCTTTTGTTCTTCTATCAGGGCTACCAAAATTTATTTTGTAATAGTGCAAAACTTTTCACGAAAAGATACCAAAAGACACAAAAAACGTACCAAATTTTAAACATCAATATATAAACCCTATAAAACATCTTAAAAAGGAAAAAATACATATAACTTACATTACATCTTACTAAAACATTGAAATAGAGGAAGTTTGTTAAAAGAACTTTTTCCTCAGTTGCTTCATCACAATACCATTTTTTTTGTTACATTCTATCAGAGTTCTTTTGGTGGGTCCGATGCCTCAATATACTTCAATTTTGCAAGCAATTCACAAGATAAAAAGCGCTGAAACATCTGCTTTGTAAGTCAAACATAAAAATTTAAATTTTTTACTCGAATTTCTTGCAATTCTTTCTGGGAAATTTTTCAATTATCCATGCAAATGCTTTCAACATTGGCATCACAATAAATGTCAACAATCCTGAGATATGTTGAAAGATCATTAATATTGATTTGACTTATATCATTAGGTTTCAAAGTTTCTCGCTTGATGAAATTACTGAGAAGCCCTTTAACACTAGCTTTAATAAAATTCCTTAAGCTATAAATTCTATATGTTTTAGCTTGATACTACAAATTGAGCTAACTGATATCAGGCAGAATGTAAGCTAAGAAAGCATAATATACTTTTGTAATGGGATTTTGTACTTCCTCAATAATTCTTGAAGCCATGGGAATACCATCTAGCGCAGCAGATGTAAAAAGCAATATAAGTGCAGGCCATTGTTCTAAAATTCTTTTCACCACTTGCTCATGGGTAAAAGCCATCTTGTGCAGGATTGGTATATGTAAATGTTTGAAATTCTTTATATTCATTTAGGTGCTTAGGACTATTCCTCAAATATGAAAAAAAATATTTCTGGCTAACTGTTCCAAATAATGTGGCAGTTCCACTAGTGGAGGCTTTAGAAGCATACAAGTGCAGTGAATGGCAAACACAAGGTTGTATGAAGATATGAGGATTTTTTTGCTTTGTTTTAAGAGATATTGGACTCTTCCTTTGCTTTCCATCATAACACTAGCATTTTCGCTGGCAAATCCTATTAGGTTTTCGAAAGGGATTTCATTACTGTTAAAAATCGCCTCTATACATTTATAAATTCCAAGAGCAGTTGCGTCTTTTATTTCTAAAAGTGTTAGAAATTTGTCCACTGTTTTTGAACTTTAGTATCAAAATGTCTGGCTACCCGAAGAAGTTGTTTGATAATAGAAATGTCTGTTGTCTCATCAATAAGAGAATTTTTGTCACTTCAACTTAGATACTAGGTTAAGAACTGGTCGAGAGATAAGACTTGGCATTAAGAGCTAGTACTCAACCCTTTCATCCCTCTTCCCTCCATGCAAATTCTCATAGATAACTACACAAACGCACAATGTCATGACATGTGCCAAACTGCCTTCATCTCGGTGGTGAATGAGACAGAGGGTCAAGAGTGTTGTATAAGCCTCTTGGAAGGCGTTTCCAGCACTAAATAGAATCTAAGCTATTCTTAAGCAACTTAAGTCAGTAACTGATTTAAGTAGGCCCAAATTGCCCACAATTAAATCAAATGTCAAAACTGGCTAATATTTTCTCTCATAATACATAAAATTATGTCAAATTCATAGTATAACATATCTTTTCAAAAGATGCAGTAAAGTTCTCCGTACACGGCCAACATCGCGTTACAGCTCCCTGCCATACAACTATTTCACCCAGCAAGACAGACCCAACAAAGTCAGAAATTTTTACCTTTATTTTACAAGACAGTGAGATTGTTTTACGTCTTAAGCAATAAGGGTATGACACCTTCAGAAGTAGTCAAGCTTATTACAGGTTTCTTACACCTGTTGCCCATCTTCACCTAGCAGTACACAGGTACCTGGGTACAAGTATACAGTTCTTGGCTACATCCTGTTACTCAGTATTACCAAAAACCGGAAGCCTGGACATGTACATTATTCTTTCCTGGCTGCCCAGGAAGGACTAGTGGGTGATAATACTTATTATAGTTAAACAACCAGCTGGCGCGGCTGTGCACAGATAAACAAAAAAGAGATAGGTTAGAAAAACAACTTGGAAAAAAGAAGACAGCAAGTTTGTGGGATGAACAGCAAAGAGAAAATGAGAAATGCTGAATGAAGTCGTGAAGCCGACAAGTTGTAAACAAACATTTAATGCAGTGAAGTCTTTATTGATACAACATTCATCCATGGGTAGGCTTTATTGAGTATATTGTCTGTTTACCACCAGAAAAAGAGGGTTAAAAATGGAGAAACAACTGAGGACAAGAAAAAGGCAGGAAGAGCAAGCGGCCTCTTACTCCCGTCTCCTGAGTCTCCTCTTTAATTTAAACCGCTATCAGGATTTTCTCCGATGGAGCGTGTGTTCCGCGTGCGGCGTTAAACGTCCGAGTGAGAGAATGCAGGAATGGCTGGCTACCCACCTAATTGTATACTCACTTGCTTGGTTAAAGGAAAACTTGGCTTCGAATTTTAGTTGGTCGACTAGCTACCAAGTTGATCGAATGACAGATAAATCAGCTTCCTGGAGTACTAACTGCTTGACTAGTTGACGGAATTGCTGAGTGAATTGCTAGATGGCCGGGAAGTGGCTATAACGTAGAAATCAGCATTGATTTGCATATGTCGGCAAGGTCCACTGCCCGTTACATACCCAATGGAAAATTATGACTCAGATTTGCATGTTAAACTTTCACCTTACATTCCTTCACCTGGCAGAGAAATAAGGAAAATACTGTTTCATAATCCCTGTAATGGAACAGACGTGTTAAAATAGACATAGTGTTTTTTAACACATCATTCTTTACACCTTGGATCATTCTTCTCTATCACTTTTTTCCTTCTATTAATATTTTATAAATAACACTTAAGGATTTTATGGAATTAGGAATGAGAATTATTAGTTTCTAATCACCTCTTATCCTTTACTAAGTTTGGATATAGTATTTGCTCACATTATGAGTTGAGGTACGGCTGTTGGACAGGGTTGTGGGCCAGAACTTTCATATGGTCAGTCGGCCTGATTTCTCGAATATCTAAAATTTATGGAAACAGATTTTACACGCGAATCAGATTAAAAATATTTGGTCGATGATATAATGCCGTTAAGGGTGAACATATTGATGAATGCTTATGTGGTGCCTTAAAATGGACAACTTGATAATATAATAAAATGTATCTCTCGCTTCACACAGCGTGTTTCTGCGTTCGATTCCCAGTGCGGGTAGAAACACTGGGCGTGTTTCTTTACACCGGTTGTCTATGTTCACCCATCAGTAAAATGGGTACCTACGAGTTAGTCGACTGGTGTGGGTCTCATTCTGGGACAAGGACCTAATTTGCCCGAAATGCTCTGCATAACAAGGGGCTTTCTATATAGTAGTATGTTACTGATGTCAGCTAGGCCTGTATACCTTGTACATGTACTTGTAGTAAAGAAAGTATTATATTAACCTTGTATCCACGACTTAAGGACACTTGTTGCGTGGAGGTTCTTTCGTAGATTGGGTAATGAACAGACGAGATTGGGATGGTAATTTGGTGTATTAAGGTCAATTAGACAGGGTGGAATCTCAGAGTTCGCAGGCCTACGTCTGTCCTATACTGTGTCTGGATGGTCACTCAGGCACTGCCCCGAGCAGGGCTCATAGCGTGACATGGGTGACCTTTGACATTGGGCTAACGGTTGATCACGTGAGCAGAAACGGTTATACCCTATGAACTATCACTGAGCTTACAGTGACACACTAACATAACACGGAGTTAAGGAATCTGCTGCAATAACTGGTCCATCCGAGGTGAGTCGAGGCTTGCTATGAATTACACGTCCCTCAACTTTACAAGAGACGGAAACTTAATGAGAGAGTTGCTATTAAAGATGATGGAGTGAGTCAACTTGCCCCTCGTTAGTTTTATATTCACTGCTGTGAAAGTAAGTGCGAGATGCGCCCTGGCACTATCTTGCATTTCTGGTAAATTTCAGCTCTTGGTTCTTCACATATATCGCTGAGCCAGATTTTATTATATTATCAAGTTGTACACTTCATCGTTGAACAATAGTCGTTCTGTTCATCCTCACACCATTCTCCCTCATCAGGTAATGCAGTATTTTGATCATCTCTTTAGATCATTTTGATCATCTGCGAGTTGGTGAAAACAATGAAAAATTGTATAATTGTTAATCATCAAAATAAAGATGGGCCAGGGAAGAGGTTTAACAGTAGAAAGACGAAGCACACTTAGTTGTCGTATGTTAGCACAGATTGAGTGCCTTTCATACAAAAAGGTTTTAGTCCAAAATTTTCATTGTGTATAGCGTAGTCAGGATACCAAGGTTTTAGAGATAACAGTTAAAAAATATAACGAGTAGGTACAATATTTACAATTGTAGGGTTTGGAAAAATTAGGAGTCCACGATTATTGATGCCAATTGTCTCTGTGTCCGCCTCCTTCAGAGAGTTGGAGCACCTAAGTACTCCAAGATTCCATTTGCAGAATATTGCCTTTTGTGCCTCTAAACAATGACTTGAACATCAGGTTTAGCCCTTAGTCTTGCAAGTGCATCTGTATCTCCATCTGACACGTCATACTGCTAACTATGGAGTATGTTTTAACTGCCCAAGGCTTCCGTCTTATAGCCTAGATCGTGTATATATATTTTTGTTCAAAAGTGCTACACAAATCTTGTAACTTCTTTCCAGCTTCCACCTCTACCATTTTCTCTCTCTCTCTCTCTCTCTCTCTCTCTCTCTCTCTCTCTCTGTCTCTGTCTCTCTCTCTCTCAATCTCAGGAACAAAGGGCCAAAACTGTCCTGTGAAGCAGCACCTCCCCAATACCTTGGTAAATGAGGACATATGTAAGAGCGTTCTGTGCTTCCAAAGTTCAAATAGGGTTAAATATTGCCTTCAGGTTAGGTCATGCATCTCTAGATATCCTCTTGTTCTCGTCTTCCATTATATTTTCCTACTCTTAAAATCACAGAACTGGTGGGACTCGAACCCATGACAGGAGTCATAAAAATTCATAAGACAGTGTGGTCACTACTGGTCCATGCCCACCGGCCAGTGTGCTTAACACTGACATGCGAGTTTGAATTCTCGCCGCCATGGGTTTGATTCCCATTCGTTCTTTGATCTATTTATAATCGCGTTATTACGATTTGGTGAGTTTCGAGAGTCTGCTACTCTTCTTTTACCCCCCATCCTTGGTCTCGCTCTTGTGTATTGATTCTTTTGTTGCTAAATGGGGTGGAAATCTAGTACTGGTAAGCCAGCGAATACTCCTTTCATACCACGCTCCAGTAAGCAAGCGTTTATTTAATCACTGACTGTACCACGCTCCAGTAAGCCAGCTGGTCGGTAATCCTGCGATATCACGATGCAACAAAACCAGCTGGTCCTTTATCACTGACGATACCACACTCCAGTAAGCCAGCGGTTACTTAATCCTTCGATACCTTGCTCCAGTAAGCCAGCTGGTTCTTAGTCACTGACGATACCCCCCTCCAGTAAGTCTGCAACTTCTTAATCCCTTGTGATACTCAGCCTCGGTAAGCCGTCGGCTGCTTGATCCCAGGTAAAATAACACTAGCTTAACCACTCAGTGGGTCGTCTGGCAGAGATCAGTGTCGGGAGACAATTTCGTGTTTCTTAACGATCAAAACATAATCACCAATGGTTTCCTTGGTAGTACAAACAGTCTTATCACAGAGACTGAAGAGATCAGCTAATTATATAAGAATTCCTTTCTAAATAATATAACAATTTGTTTAATATATCCAGCTAATAATATAAGAATTCATTTGGAAATAACGATGTTTAAAATATTCTGAAGAAATCAGAACTCTGGTCCACAGTTAGCTACAGTTTAACCCCGTTCTTAATGTGGATGTAGATAATCATACGTAAATCATACATTCTGTAAATCATTATAGCAAATGCTGTTGATAAACTTAAAATTGATAGGAGGTAAGTAAACAGCTGTTATAAAATATCTGGAAACAGCTTTCATCCTTAATCAATCTCTCTCTCTCTCTCTCTCTCTCTCTCTCTCTCTCTCTCTCTCTCTCTCTCTCTCTCTCTCTCTCACACACACACACACACACACATATATATATATATATATATATATATATATATATATATATATATATATATATATATATATATATATATCAGAGAGAGGAAGTGGACGGGAAGGAGGGGAAAGGAAGTGGGTAAAGAGAAGAAATGAGAAAGGGAGAGGGAAAGAAGGGAGGAAAGAGAGGAAATTAAAAGCTGGGAAAACTCAAGGTGTATAGATAATAATACGCTGTAAATAAAGGAATCTTCCCATATTATTGTTATAATATTTTTCTCATTTCTCTACCAGGCGTAGAAACGTATGGGGAGGCTTTCGTGTGCAAATGTGCCATAATCTTGCAAATGAGGGCATGACAGCCTAGGAACCGTGCCAACACATGCAAATCAATGCTGATTCCTCAGTCATATAGCCAGTACCAGGCCAGCCAGGACGTCATCTTGCCAGTTATCATGACAGTTAATTTCACCAGTCAGCGAATCAGTGTACCAGTCGTTCAACTGGTCAGCACTTGCTCCATCTTCATCTATAGTATTTTAGGCAAGCAGTCAGCCAAACAACTAGCTAACTACTCAGGCATACATCTAATCGATCAGAAAATCAACCAATCCTTCAGCAAGTCAAGTGCCCAAAAACTAAGTTGAAGGAGGTACAAATAGAACGATTTCCACCAGCCGTCTTGGGCCAGACAGGAGCCGCAATAATCGGACAACGGATCGAGCCTTCACCACTCCCTGATCAGAATTACCCACACGTGTTCATGAAATACAAACTAGACGTCGCGTTGAGGACAGTCTAGTTTGTGAAGTATTACGTCAACTTTGGACGCCCAGGAGAGAGAGAGAGAGAGAGAGAGAGAGAGAGAGAGAGAGAGAGAGAAGAGAGAGAGAGAGAGAGAGAGAGAGAGAGAGAGAGAGAGGGAGAGAGAGAGAGGGGGGGGAGAGGGAGGTAGAGGTCCATCGCTGCCTCTTGTCATTAGCCCTTTCTTTTTTCTCTCTATCTATCTCCTCATTGCTAAGTTCTTCCCTTGTTCTCATTCTCTAGCATTTTCATTCTTCTCCACAGCCGTGCCAACTGCACGTTTAACTCTGTACAATATGTCCATCCTGCTCATCCCGGACAACTGACACTTTAAATCAAAAACTAATGTGCCATATTACCCGGCGTTCAGCCACTGGTTAATTTAACATTGATGAACTTTGAGAGTTGCTGCCCCTATCGACCTTGCAGTCTTTACTACCCTTGTTGACATTGCCTGACTGTGATGACCTAGACCTTGCTGACCTTGATTATCATAATGTCCGGGAATACTTCGATGCCCTTGACCACGCTGCACTTGATAGCCCTGACGACCTTGATGACATTTGCACACCTTCGTGACCTTGATCTTGGTGACCTTGCTGACTTTATTTCTTGGTAGAAAGATAACTTTGTCGGGTCGAGCTGCAAGTGGTTACTGTATATTTTTAAAAACATATTATTTTATCATTCATTGTACATTTTAGTATTCATTGTATATTTAACCATTTATTGTACATTTTACCATTCATTGTACATTTTACCATTCATTGTACATTTTAGTATTCACTGTACATTTAACCATTCATTGTATATTTTAGCACTCATTGTACATTTTACCACTCATTGTACATTTTACCACTCATTGTACATTTTACCACTCATTGTACATTTTACCACTCATTGTACATTTTACCACTCATTGTACATTTTACCACTCATTGTACATTTTACCACTCATTGTACATTTTTCCATTTGTATATTCTTACCATTAATTGCATAAAACATTTTACCATTGTACATTTTCACCGTAACGAGTGAAAAATAATTGAAGCCAGTTTTGAAATCTGATTTAATTGCCAGAAATATGTGCATGGAATAGTCATTGCCGAGTATATTTCGAGTCCCTTCTTCACCCTGGTTAATTCCTCCTGCGCTCTCATGGTAACAAAATTATAATCAAATATTGAAACCTCCGCAGGATTAATTAAAAAAATGTTTGAACATTATTACGGAGCAGAAAAATCCTCATGTTCTTGGTCTTCTTTTTCTAATGTGTGAGGGAGAACTAAACCCATAAGGGTTATATAGCACGTGGGAAATAGCAGGGGAGGTAGGTGAAGGGGTAATGAGGTATGATTTGAGGGGAGGGAGGAGAGCTCTAATTTCTCACATCCGGAGTCTTTCACCAGCATCCAAGAACCACATTTGAATGGAACACACGTCATGTACATGGTCCAAGTTACTATTAACCGACGGATGCAACACTTAGTGTCCAGGTTTCAATGGGGTATGTGTGAGAAAAGAACCAATATGATGGGAGAAAAGAACCAATATGATGGGAGAAAAGAACCAATATGATGTGAGAAAAGAACCAATATGATGGGAGAAAAGAACCAATATGATGTGATAAAAGAACCAATATGATGTGAGAAAAGAACCAATATGATGTGAGAAAAGAACCAATATGATGGGAGTAAAGAACCAATATGATGGGAGAAAAGAACCAATATGATGGGAGAAAAGAACCAATATGATGGGAGAAAAGAACCAATATGATGGGAGTAAAGAACCAATATGATGCGAGAAAAGAACCAATATGATGGGAGAAAAGAATCAGTATGATGGGAGAAAAGAACCAATATGATGGGAGAAAAGAACCAATATGATGGGAGAAAAGAACCAATATGATGGGAGAAAAAGTGAGAAAGAAACTAACATGTGAGAATAAAAACATGATGTGAAAAAAAATGAAAATGATGTAAGAAAAAAATGATAAAAAATCATACTCTGTAAATTAAACCAATAACAGTTTTTCTTTAATTAATGTTATTCTAGGGCAGTATCTATATCAGTTATTTATCCATTAACCTACCTGATAAAATGGAATAATTAACTGAGTTGAAGACTTCAGTAGCAACAAAACTGCAGGACAGATGATAGGTGTGGCTGGTTTTGTGCAGGCTTCATTTTATTCTAATTTAACTTTTAACTAGTTCATGGGTAACACGTAGTTACTATTTATACACTAGCAACATACAGATTTTAATTTCACATATGGAAACATTTACGCCTGTTTTAAGTGAAAATGATTGATGAATCTTTGGTTTCTGTGTATGATCATCATAATGTTGCATACTCTAGTTAGTACACAGACAATAAACTCAAATTTCGAGATGAAATTACTGAGAAATATAACAAATTCTTCTCGCTAGAGGATTTCCTTCTTTAGGCAAAAACGCCATTGACATATATTTGCCTGTTTTTTTTTTGTGTGTGTGTGTATATGTGGTGTAACGCGGATACCAGCCCGTATGTTTATGGATGCTGTTTTTGCGTGATTTGCAAAAGGATGTAGAGGCAGATGTGTGTGTAGTGCAGTACCAGAAACAATCTCGTCAGGTTTTTCACTCCTTGTTACATCATCTTGAATTTCTTCATCAGACTCGTGGCTGTTTGATGCTGCTAGTGGAATTCTCTCCTGAGTTTCTTTCAGTTCATTCTCAATATTGTCAGGGTTTGTTTTACATGACTCATCTGCTTATATTAAGGATCAAGAAATGTGTTGAGTATCGTATTGTGGACAGTGGTGTAACTCTCGAACCTGGTTAAAGATTTGTTGATGAAATGTTTCAGATATCATAATTGAGGCAATATTTCTGAGACCAGACAATTTCTTTTAGCAAGACGCATGTTTTTTTTTGTGTGTGTAAAATATCTTCAACAAAGAAGAGAACTTGACAACACATTCACAGATGCGATCTAACATTATATAAGTGCCGTTTCATTGGCTAAATACATTCCGAATAAGCCCGTACTTTGGTAGTTCATTTTTTTCTTGAGTCTCTAGTTTAGTGAGGACTAGAGAGTGACAGAAGTGGTTCACTGTTTTCAAACAGTTAGAAATGATATCTTTTATTACGCTCTCCTTCAATATACAGTCATGGATAACCAGTAGAACTGAATGTAGAAAACGTGGTAAATTGTTGTATCTTGACCCTTTCAGGTCTTTTGACAACTTTGGCACTGTTAACTCGTGCTGTCAAATAGAATCTGGCATGCTGAATTTATGCATTTCTTCTTGAATAATCTCTGTGATGTGCGCTGCTGTGTTGGATCCATGGAAATTGAATCGCTCTAAGCTCTAAGGTTTTCTGAACAGTCTTTGCTGAAGCATTATCTAGTTAAAATTATAAAGGCTTCATTCGATACACCCGTCTACACTATGTGTCTGTGGCGTAACTAAAATGTTCGGCTTCTTCAAGTCTATTCTTTTTTCATGACAGACGAGTAAATAGAGACATAATATAATTTGTAAAATACTTTGTGTGTGAGTGTGTATGTAAGTAACTCACATATTCTTCAAGTAGTGTTTATTTTGTTATTTTTAAGCACATATGTAATATTTCAAAGTATAGGCCGGTATCGGCAACTTTTCACCGATACCGGTAATATAATAATAGCCAGTACCCACCAATACCGATAATTTGGCACACCCGTAAATTGATATAAAAAGCTGTTTTACGATTCCCTCCCCCCCCCCCCAAAAAAAAAAAAAATGCAACCGAAGTTGCTCTGTTGTTCTTGGTCAGAGAACTTCAAGAAGTTTGTTTAGCATGATTTCCGGTAATTACATCAATTGTGATTTTTCCCTGAAAAATCTTCCCTTATCTTGGTGCTCCACCAACCTCTGCCTTGCATTCATCTCCCAAGCTTACTGTCTGTCTCATTTCTTACATGCGGGAACGCAATACCCTTTTACCAGAATTCTCGCAGTTGCCCCATCTTCGGTGATTCTTTGAGAAGCCTTACAGTGAGGCCGTTCGGTATATCTGCTGCTTCTATCGGTACCTATTGTATATATTGTTAGGTTCCAATGCTTATGTTACGTCTATTTCAACAGTTTCTGTGCCTCCTGCGTCATAGTTCAGTTGGTTCTAAGTTGTTTTTTTCGTAGGCGCTACACACGTTTAGACACTTTTATAACGGGTAGTATTCCTTGTTTAGTTGAGAGTACATCTATAAACTTTTTGTATTAATGGTGGTAGAATTACCGACAATATGTTAAGTAAAAGGACTCAGATGCAACTAAAGTGACATTTTATTGTGGCAACGTTTCGCTCTCCAGGCTTGACAAAGCTCCTGGAGAGCGAAACGTTGCCACAATAAAATGTCACATTAGTTGCACTTGTGTCTTTTTACTCAAAATAAACTTTTTGTCAAGTTGATCACGTCCATTATTGTCACTCTCAGTAAGATATCCTCCCTCCTATTTTAATAATTTCTGATCCCCCTCAAAGTTATATATTTTTTTGTCTTATGAGGCAATGAAAGAGTTTTGGTTCAGTTTTATCCTGTGATCTCAACTCGAGTTGTGACTCTATATTGATGCAATGTTATCTCCATATTATTTACTTCCTTTCATATTAGTGCGTAAAAATATTTAGTGCTGCTCTTTTCCCTGTTCTCTGCTACTTCTTGCGCTACTTATATTTTCCTTTCCCTTTTAATCCTTTTCATTTCTATACATACTTGGTTGAACCCTGGAATATATTATTTTTGTGTATATTATTTCTAGTGTTTGAAATAAATCTCTTATCGCCTTCCTACACTTTTCATCTATTACATAAACCATCTCTAGCCGACTTCCCAAATAGTTCTCTTTTCCATTGACTTTCCTTCAGGAAATTCCTCATTCCTTTGTAGCCCCCTGTTTTATTATGTCTTAAATTTTGGCCCCCTTCCCTTGTCTCTCTCTCTCTCTTCCCCTTCCCTTTTTCCTCTCATTCTTCCCCTCCCCTCTCCCCTTCTCTCTCACTCTCCCCTTCTTTCTCACTCTCCCTTCCCCTAACTTTCCCCCCTCATTCTTCCCCTCCCCTCTCCCCTCCGCCCTTTCCTCTCCCCCTCTCGCTCTCTCCCTCCCCACTAGGTACATGAGCACTTGTACATAGTGGTTCTCCATACTTGAATTTTAAGTGGTGCTTATTGGGATGACGAAGTTCGAGCCTCAACGATTCGTCTCTCTCTCATTTTCGTTATTTTCTACACATATTAGCTATTAAAATTTCTCATTACTGATTCTTCCAGCCATCACTATTAACGCCATTTAGTCTTCGAACTCATCATTTTTTTCCAGTTTGTCATTTTCTCTATTTTCATTATTTTTTTTTTTTTTACACTGGTGCCACAGCTTCTTATTTCATTTGCCCTTTCATAGGACTTGGAAATCAGAGAAGGCATTATTCATTGTTATTTGTGTGAAGAGCACACCTTTGTTGTAGACTTCATTACGTTGTGAGGGGAGTTTTTCCAAGCCGAATGACCCAGAGTCCTTTCACCTTACCTGTCGGCAATACCTGCTGTCTAACATTAGTTGTTATTCTCCCCTTTATTATTTTCTCCTTGCTATATGCCGAATGTCTGGGTTATCCTCGGCTGTGATTTATGTCAGTTATTTACTCTTGTTTGTAATACAATTTGCTTTTGTATACCAAATTTTGTAATCCTGTTTGTAATACAATTTGCTTTTATATACCAAATTTTGTAATCCTATCCAGTTGCCGTGTCATTTTTTTCTTCCCGGTATTTCAGTTTAAGGGGTGTTGCAAGTTGTTCCAATGTGAGTAGGGAAGTAGGGTCGGAAAGGACGTCTGTGGGGTGGAAAAAGGTATGTAGCGAAGGGTCGAAGGAAAAGTAGGAAGGTGCGGGTGTGGTCAGAGACCCTGCACAGGAACAAGCTTTCGTGTAGCAGATGCTAGTATGTCCGGGACTAACACTCTAAACATATTAAATATATAAAACCTCCTAACCAACATCTGTAAGACCAAGGTGTGTGCGCCTCATGATAGGAAGACAATATCGCTGTCTTCTAGATCTCTGGCGACTGTCCCGTGTCCCTTTGCCATGCTGTAGATCTTAGCTTGTAGTTCACACATTGCTTGTGCTTACCCTAGCAGAATCTATGGCGATACCTTGCCATGTCCCATTGCCTTTGATCAGGGGGGAGGGTGATATAAGGATGATGAAGGGAATTGATGTAGAGAGTGTGGTGTTTGTGGAGAGAAAGGGGTGGGAAAAGGCTTGGAAGTGGAGAGGGATTAAGGGTTTACATTTTCAATTAGTAGGAAGCCCTGGGGAAAGCTTGCATGGAATGGCTGGGGTGTGGGGATAATAGGAATGTGTGAGCATATGCTTGTGTGCATGCGCGTGTATAATTCCCTTTTTACCATTACATTTGTGTAGCTACAGGAGCAGAGGTATGCTATTCAATAATTTCTTCGATATATATATATATATATATATATATATATATGCTAGGAATTCGCAAGAGCAGGCGAAATATTCACAAACACTGATCTCTGGCCGACGGCCAGAGATCAGTGTTTATATATATATATATATATATATATATATATATATATATATATATATATATATATATATATATATATATATATATATATATATATATATGTCAATAGTTGTAGCACTTATTCCTTTCATTGGTCTACTACCCGTTGGCTTAACTTTTTTCCTGAAGTAACAACTGTGTGTTTTTTTTTTATCCCTGTAAACAACTTTTGTTTTTCATTTCATTCATATTATATAATCTCATATGTGGTTATCGTGCCTATTTATTTCCTCCCATCAGTTTTTCAATCCTGGTCGCCATTATGCAGCTTTGTCTAATTTTTTTCTTCCTCTTTTTTAAGTATGAGCACGACACAGCTGTTGCATATTCTAACTCTGGCTTAACATATCCTGTAAAACAGCATTTTTAACATTTTTTGTATTCATATAACTGAAAGTTATTTTATTTCTTACCAGTTTGCACACAATCCTTATTTTTTCTTGATATGTCCTGGATCCCTCTCTGATACTTTCAGTATTTTTGTAAATATTCTAGTCTTATAGTGGCCAGATTTCGCCTTCTCCCATTTGAATTGCATGATATATATTTACTAAACTCCATCTTCCATCTGTCACTCCATTTGCTTAATTAATCAAAGTCATCCTTTAATGATTTACAGAAATTTGATCTAATATATTTTTTTCATCATTCGCCAACATATTCTTATAGTTTTCTATCAGTTCTGGCAAATCATAAGTCATATAAATTAAAACTTCAGATAGGTACAAATTCTTGTGGCACTCCCACTGCTAACATCTCCCCACGAGAACGTTTTCCTCATGTAACTGTTCACATTGTCCTTTCGCCCAGAAAGTCTCTCGTCCATTTCAACTGTGTGCCTGTATTTCTCCTGCATTTTTGAAATTTCCATATTAATCTTTGTGAGCTCTATCGAAAGCTTTTATAGTTTATTTAAATACAGCCTGCCCATCCATTTCTTTTTTAAACAATATCCAATTAATAGCTTAATTGGTTTGATATTCATGACTTTGCAGACCAGAAACATAGTTGTTTACTAGTTACTAACTTTTTGTTCCAAGTAGTTTATCCACTTTCCTCTAACTTACAGTAAGACTTGTAAATGAAACTGGCCTAGCGTTTGAGTCTTCACTGTTTCCATTTGTAATTATTGGTACAATGTGTGCCATTTTCCATGTTTGCCAATTCGCCCTCTTGTATTGAAATCCTAAAAGTTTCATTATTGTTTTTGCTCATTGTTTTAAAACCTGATGTTCCATCTGGTCTTATTTCTTGTTTTCTTGTCAGTATCCAACAGCAATTTATTTACTTCCTCTCCAGTTATTTCAATATCTTTCATTTTGGTTAGTTTCCTTTTTACAAACTTGAATAAAAGATTTATTTCTTGCTCTTACTTACTATTACTTTTTCAAAGTTTTTCTTCGTGTCTTCTTACATTTGTATATTATTTTCTGGCTGTTTGAATCTTTAAGAGTTATTGATTGACCCATTGTAGCTCTTCAGCACGTTCCATTAAAATATTCTCTTATTATCTTGTTATTCCTCTCTTGTAATATAAAATCTTAATTTTGTGTCAAACTGTTTATAACCTAGTCATTCCTATTTGTTTTTCATTTTCTAGGTTATACTTAATAGAATATGTTGTTTCCAATAGAACATACGATCAGTTCTTGCCAAATGGATTAATAAAGTTTATTTTAATAATTTATTCCTTTGTTCATTAGCTAATTCTGTTGACCATTTATTTTCGGTTTGAGCTTCATACGGTACCCATCTTATTTTTTGGTTAATTTCCAGTTACAATTTGATTTTTTCTTCTCATGGTCACTCTTTATCAATAATTATCTTAGTATATTATGTAATTAGTTTATCTTAAAACTCTCTTCTCTTACCCAAGAATTATTAAATGATGCATTAAATATTATGACATTGTTCTCTTTAGTTTTTATCACTGAAATGCAAAACAAATATTTTTTAAAAACATTTGTTTTGCATATTATGAATATCCTGCACACAGTAATTTCTATCTAATACATCCTCATTTAAAATGATTTGATAGTTTAGCTTCAGTTGGACTGATTATACCAGGTTTACTCTCATTTATGTCTCCTAGTTCGTCTTTTATGTAAATTACGCCATCCATATTAGTTTCGGCTGTGTTCTTCGCCTTTGAAATACTCACAGACGGTCACACACTATTGGTGTTGTTATGGACTCCTCGGTGTCTATTGTTTCTGGACACATTTACTCTGGAGGAAGCCCCATGCTGGTGATACTTTGAAAGGTCTGACGTACATCATACTCAGGGTCATGAAGGATTATTTTGAGGTACCTGGGCGCCGTTAAGTTAGCTCGGTAGGCATATGCTGATCCGCGTGCATGGACACAATTTTCTTCATATTCTTACCCCCTATGTACGTTTTTTTGAAGTTGGTATTCCATGCTTAACGCAATAAAATTGTAATAATTTAAAGTAGCATTTCATTTAAAAATGTGGACAATATAAAAAATCCAATGATGAGCTTAAAAAGTTTTGAAATATAGAAAAAAAATAATAAGCTGAAAAGAGGAAAGCCGTGATAACCACATAGGTATAGATTATAAAAAAAAGATACAAATGAATAAGTAAGGCTTGCCAACACCGTCAACTAGAGGCTATAGCTGTGAACTTTGGAGTAAGTGATACTGAGAGGATACGTGTCACTTATTGTTCACGGAGGTAGAAAGTTCTACTAAAAATAGAAATTACCAAAATTAGTTGTGACGAATTAAATACCAAAAATATGGCACAGTAAACTTTACTTTGTTCTCTACAAGGGGAGTCCTTGATGCTGTTGAAGGGCTCTTGATCCAAGGAATGTATGCTACCCACTTTCCTTTCTCGTGAAGACGATATGCTTCAGTAGCGACAAACAGGAAAACACAACTAATAAACACAAACACGTGGTTATATACTGTCTATGTGACCTCTAAGCATAAGCATAAAATTCATGTTTCATGTTTTTTTTTAAATAGTTCTTTTTTCAATAATCCTCATGAGGTACAAAACATTATGTAGATTCCTTTTACCAACTGTCAAATCCTTCCAGCCGGTCTGTTTTCCTACTCATGATCATTCTTGCAGAGGATATACTTCCAGCAGGTCTGTTTTCCTACTCATGATCATTCTTGCAGAGGATATACTTCCAGCAGGTCTGTTTTCCTACTCATGATCATTCTTGCAGAGGATATACTTCCAGCAGGTCTGTTTTCCTACTCATGATCATTCTTGCAGAGGATATACTTCCAGCAGGTCTGTTTTCCTACTCATGATCATTCTTGCAGAGGATATACTTCCAGCAGGTCTGTTTTCCTACTCATGATCATTCTTGCAGAGGATATACTTCCAGCAGGTCTGTTTTCCTACTCATGATCATTCTTGCAGAGGATATACTTCCAGCAGGTCTGTTTTCCTACTCATGATCATTCTTGCAGAGGATATACTTCCAGCAGGTCTGTTTTCCTACTCATGATCATTCTTGCAGAGGATATACTTCCAGCAGGTCTGTTTTCCTACTCATGATCATTCTTGCAGAGGATATACTTCCAGCAGGTCTGTTTTCCTACTCATGATCATTCTTGCAGAGGATATACTTCCAGCAGGTCTGTTTTCCTACTCATGATCATTCTTGCAGAGGATATACTTCCAGCAGGTCTGTTTTCCTACTCATGATCATTCTTGCAGAGGATATACTTCCAGCAGGTCTGTTTTCCTACTCATGATCATTCTTGCAGAGGATATACTTCCAGCAGGTCTGTTTTCCTACTCATGATCATTCTTGCAGAGGATATACTTCCAGCAGGTCTGTTTTCCTACTCATGATCATTCTTGCAGAGGATATACTTCCAGCAGGTCTGTTTTCCTACTCATGATCATTCTTGCAGAGGATATACTTCCAGCAGGTCTGTTTTCCTACTCATGATCATTCTTGCAGAGGATATACTTCCAGCAGGTCTGTTTTCCTACTCATGATCATTCTGCAGAGGATATACTTCCAGCAGGTCTGTTTTCCTACTCATGATCATTCTTGCAGAGGATATACTTCCAGCAGGTCTGTTTTCCTACTCATGATCATTCTTGCAGAGGATATACTTCCAGCAGGTCTGTTTTCCTACTCATGATCATTCTTGCAGAGGATATACTTCCAGCAGGTCTGTTTTCCTACTCATGATCATTCTTGCAGAGGATATACTTCCAGCAGGTCTGTTTCCTACTCATGATCATTCTTGCAGAGGATATACTTCCAGCAGGTCTGTTTTCCTACTCATGATCATTCTTGCAGAGGATATACTTCCAGCAGGTCTGTTTTCCTACTCATGATCATTCTTGCAGAGGATATACTTCCAGCAGGTCTGTTTTCCTACTCATGATCATTCTTGCAGAGGATATACTTCCAGCAGGTCTGTTTTCCTACTCATGATCATTCTTGCAGAGGATATACTTCCAGCAGGACTGGATATTCCTTTTTATTTACAATGCATTTTTCAGTGGATAAGTCTCAGAAGCCGACTAACACACATAAATCTAATATCTAGGTGAGCAGGGGCGGCACTCTGTACACGAACTTACCCTTACGTCTCTTCCCTCCCCATCCTTTTTCTCTGCAACCCTCCCCATCACACTCTCCCCTCCTCACCCTTCCCCTACTCTTCTCTCATCTCCCCTTACTTAATACACTCCCCTTTAGTTGAATATTAATGACCAGCACACTACTTTTATCTCACAGTACACTTATATACTCGAGTGTGCATCCAGGCTATACCTCAGCCCACCTCAGCACTCGAGTGTACAAAATATCCATCCCTCAGTGTACAGTCTACCTCATTGCAACACATCGACCCGTTGCACTTACATACCGTAGTGCACAACTTGACTATCTTTTACTAACCGTCTTTCATGAAGCTGTTTTTTTTAATACATGTGAGAAATATTGGATTTCATATATTCTATGAATCTAAACAAGTTAGTGTACTCTACCTAGTCTTTCCTTAGCTGGCAACCAAGGTAGACCAGAACAAATGTAAATCCTAGATACGAATATACTTGAATAATTAGCACGATATCTAGGCAACGCTGTTGCTAGTGTTGGATACGTTCTCAGTTGCTTTGATATTTATTAATAAGGGTTAATATATTTGCGAAGGAATGTAACCGTTTAGACATAGGCTAAAAGTACATCTCTTCGCCAGTCAATATCTTGGTGAGTGTTATAATATCGATGTAATCACCCTATCCTCCATGTTATAGAGCGTCGTGACATTATCAACGTTTAAAGCAATTATGATGTGTAAATTATAACCGTAAGTCGCTCGAATGTTTTATTTCGTTTTGGTCAATTAACAGTAACAATACCCGGAAAAGCAATATTAATTGTTTATAGATGCTCGGTTATGGCAGAAGCCAAGGAACTGTAACACTTGAAAACATTTGAACTGTTTGGAGGAGAGGTTAAAACAGTAGATTTTGAGAACAATGGAAGACGTATGCGATGCGCATTCTCCGTTTCTCCCAGAATTTTAGAAAACGGTTGTAAGTTTCGTTATACAAAAATAACTCGCACATAGAAAATTTAATAAAACTTTTAGGTCCGATTTGGACCATTAACTAGTCACGGTGTGACTAGTTAATGGCCCAAGTAGGACCGAAACGTCGTCATAAAGTTTCTCTCCACCTATTGTGCGGGTTTTGTTGTGTATTGTTCCAGTTACGGTACTTTTCCTTTGTGTTGTTCTTTTTTTAAATTTGATTAATTTACATATATTACTGGTTTCATAACTACTAACTCTTTGGAAACAATAATTTCCATCAAAATGTTTTCTTTATGTAGTAGAGGAGGTAATCATCCTGTCAGGACTCCACGTACGTAATTTCTGCCACTCACTTAATGATTACAACTTGATATTGATATGGTACATTAAGGCCATCCTAAAGACTTACTGTTTTTAACAACCTTATCAACTAATTCTCTGCCACGTTTCACCTACAAGAGGCTTTTATCAAGAGACTGCATCATATGCAACGAAGAGGAGGATGCGGCGGGTGGACAGGTCTCAGGTATGAAGGCAAAAGACAATTTTTTTTTTTCTTTAACACCCTTCCATTTCCAAATCTTTTTAAATTGTTATTCAGTGTTTTCCTACGCTCATTTTGACGACTTGGGACAATAATAATTTACTTTGAACATCGTAAGGTAGGTAATGATCATAATACACTTATTAAAAACGGATATTTGGAATCACTAGTGTGCGTGGATTCCATTGAATGTTTAATCTCTTGTCCTAGTTTAGGGGTAACTGTATAACCTCTAGAGGTTTCATTTTACAGAAAAAATTTATTTAACTAAAAGTAAAGACGGGTTTAGAACATAGGAGAACTTTAAATATCACATTTTAAGATATATGGAAGATGGGAGAGTGTTAGGCACTAGTTGACATTGTCTAGGCAGGGCCTTACCTACGTGGCAGTAGGTGACAAGAGGTTTTGCAAGGTTAAAAGCACCTTGTAGGCTGCTCAACGGCATCACCTGTCCGTCCTAACCTTGTTAGCATGAGTTTGTCTCACACCATGACGTGTGAGACAAACTCATGCTATGTGTATGACGCATGCGTTGTTTTACGAATCCTACATGCGTATTTATGTTCCTGAAATCTGACATCAAGACTACATATAGTCTTACCCACTGCTGATGAAAGCACTGTTGTTTATAATTGTTCGATGGTTATTGTTGGTTTATACTTGCACATTTAATTTTGTTTATCTATTGCCATTTCTGTTTCTTCGTGTAATGTAGATAAATTTGTTATTAGACAAATATCTGAACTTGGGGAAAGCAACTAAATTGTTAAAACAACAAACACACACACACCGGGACCAAGAGCTGTGACTCGACCACTACAACCACAACTAGGTGAATACACACACACACACACACACATTTGTTTATCGGACACGCCACAGACTTCACAGTTCATCATCCTTCAGTAATAGCATTGCCTCCTCTCTCCCCTCCCCCCACACACACGAAAAAAAAAAAGATTCCCGCCTTATATTAAAACATATATCCAAATTTCGAAAGATGGAGACAAAAAACGGGACCGACTTAAATTACAACTGGGATCAGCTACAGTTTAGGTTGTGTGTAATCAGAATCCAGGAGAAAAACAAATGTTGAAACTTACAGCCCAGAAAACAAACTATTCCAGATGAAAATGTAATTGAACATGGCGGGTGATGGCGAGGGACCAGCTGCAAGAGGCAGGAGGAATGCTTGATATTCCTGTGCATGAGGGGAAGATAGAGGAGAGCGAACGAGAAAAAAAAAAACAGGAGAAAACCCACAAGGAAGAGATGGTTTGGAGGCGGAGATGGATGGGAAGATGAGGAAGAGGAGGTGGCGGCGGAGGTGGAAAACAATTCGGAGAAGAAATGGAGGGATGTTGAAGCCTGTGTGAGAACGTCAACCAGTCTCTGGGGTCCTCCTCCCCTAATGAGATTTTCTCCACCTCTGCCGCTCGCTGGGACTCTCCTACCTCAAGAATTACATTGCAAATGCATTAAAACTAGGAGTGCATATAGATATATTTACACATTTGAGAAAGAGACCGCCACTTCCCAACACCTGACCTTACTGACATTGCAGGTCCAGACCAGAGAGACCTGGCTCTCCATAGAGACCCAAGATGGTATTAATCGCAATCATGTTGCCGATACTCGATGAGGAGGATTTTTAAGGCGTGGGGAAAGAAGAGTAAATAGTAATCACGCTAAGAAATCCTCTTTCAAACGCTGTTGCTGCCCTCGACTCTCTCTCTCTCTCTCTCTCTCTCTCTCTCTCTCTCTCTCTCTCTCTCTCTCTCTCTCTCTCCTCTCTCTCTCAAGGGTTTTACGACAGTTAGGGAAAGATATCCTGCGTTTATATCAGGCCAAGAGCTGTTATTCTGCCTCATTTCGAAGTCCAGGTCTTACATTATTCTTATCATAGTTAATTTATATTTATGTATTTTATTATATAACAGTATTTATGGAATAGGGTAAAGGTGAAGCTGCCTGTAAGCCAGAGCTTTCATATGATCAACTGACTTCTCTTATGGCTGTACTTTCGAGAATTTGCTTTAAGCACGAGTTAGTCAGGAAATTATTACGGATAGTTTTTTTTTTAAACACATCGGCCGTTTCCCACCAAGGCAGCGTGGCCCGAAAAAGAAAAACTTTCACCATCATTCACTCCATCACTGTCTTGCCAGAGGCGCGCTTACACTACAGTTATAAAACTGGAACATTTATACCCTTCCTTCAGAGTGCAGGCTAGATAGTTATGCATTCGAAAGTCTACAGCCAGATTTAAACTGCTTATGGTTGTTAGTCATGAGGTGGTATGTTTCTCTTCTGGATGTTCACGAAGTTGGGCAAGGCGACGACTCTTTAAGAATTTTTGTTCTTGAGACTAAGGCAACCGATCTCTCTTGTCAAATATGTAAATAAGATTGAGCAGACCCATGTGTTCGACAAGCGACTTGTCCTTCTTCACATGGGGCAGTGCCAAAACCGAAAGTTCATTATAACGCATGAGGATTGGGAAGTAATCAAGTTTGATCCGAGGAAGGGGACGGTTGTTTCAATTCCTTGAATAGAATGACAAGGGTAATTTTACGATTAAATTCCTTACATCCAGCAACATTTAAAGTTGTCCTAAGGAAGCAAATGTAATATCCTTCCTTTCCCCTTGAGTTTATTAAATATTTTTTTTTTAGTGCCCCGTAGTTATCAACCAAAAACATAGTTTCTTTAATAAAAAGTTTAAAATATTCGTTTACCACTCATTTATCTATTGCAAGATCCCAGGGTGATTCTTCTCACTCTCTCCTCCATCCCCTTTACAACTCCTCCAGTCACAACACACACAGTGCAACACTAAATTTACACTTTATCTGAGTGAGTTCTTTGGTATATAATGTAGTTTTAAAGGTAGAGAAGCAGCAGTTACAGCAATGAATTTTTGTCAGCATGTATTCTTAGAAATGTAAATTGGTACTAGTTCCTCCTCCTATCATATATATATATATATATATATATATATATATATATATATATATATATATATATATATATATATATATATATGATATAATTTATATATGAAACTTTTGTTGCCGCACTCTGTGTCTGTGATGGTGAGGAAATAATAAATATTTAATTTCTCCTGTTCCAGCTACACTGCGACGAGACGTTTTGAAGTTGCCGTAGCAGAGAAATTTTTAATTGAATAATGCAGGCTGACAGATTTTAACACAATGTATGAAACCCATCCGGTGTGATGTAATACGACATGGGAAACATAGCTCTAGCTCTTATTCCCACTATGTAACGATAATAAAGAATAGAGTTGCAACATACTTCTAATGTATCCAGGTTTGGTAAATAATAATAAAGTGGCAGTGGATTGCCTGATTATATCCTCATGTCATTGAAACTTTCAAACTCTGGCCGACGTAATTCGTGACCCATGTGATGAAATACAACAGGGGTAAATATAGATACAATATTTAGCCGTCATATAGAGTAGGTCTGGACAACACTGCCGATTCACCACATAATGGATAAAATAAAAACAGCGAGAGGAATTTGGTATGTGGTAATCCACGCGCTGGAGATTCCCATCACCTTGCAGATTTGTTGTGCTCAGTCATGACAAATGTTTTTTTTTCTACAGTGTTTCTGCGCCTTCCATCGATGCTTTTGTTGCTTAAGAGAAAACTGTAGAACACTAGTCTGGTGAACCATCCTGGGGAACACTAGTCTGGTGAACCATCCTGGGGAACACTAGTCTGGTGAACCATCCTGGGGAACACTTGGTGAACCATCCTGGGGAACACTAGTCTGGTGAACCATCCTGGGGAACACTTGGTGAACCATCCTGGGGAACACTTGGTGAACCATCCTGTGGAACACTTGTTGAACCATCCTGGGGAACACTTGTTGAACCATCCTGGGGAACACTTGTTGAACCATCCTGGGGAACACTTCTGTGATAAAAACATGTTGGAGAATGCTTCTCTGGTGAGCCTTTCTGAGGAATACCTCTGAATTATTCTAGAGATTGCTGTTGTTAAGAATGAACCTCAGAACGCTGCCCTGGTGAACGTAATGAACACGGGACTTTGGTGAACTAGCATGGAGAACTCTGCCCTGGAGAACCATCTTGGAGAAGACTTCTCCGAATTAACCACACCGCGGAGCACTGTCGAGGTGAACCAGTCTGGAAAACACTTCTGGAGAACATCTGCAGATTATTTTCCTGGGGAAACATCCTGGAAAACAAACCTGGAGAACACAGTTCGGGGTGAGCCAGTGTGAAGAACACATCGTTCTCTGGCGTTCAAGCTCCCGTATTCCGATGTGTTAGCTATTATGGCGACTACTCCCTTGTTTCAAGAATGTGCCAACATTAGACGAGTTTCAAAATGATGACGTACCGTGTTAGGAAAAAGTAAATAATCAAGTTTAGTAATTCCTCGACCACTTAAAGCTTCTCTTACATTAGTACATTCAGCTTTAGTGGCAGGACTTCCTGGAGATTTGGGAAAGCATCAGCCAGCCAAGGAAATTAAAAAAAATAACCCTCTGAGGATATGTTTAATTTTCTTTGGTTTAGTTTATATTGATAAATCTGTAATATATTGTGAAAATGTCAAGGTTGAAAAGGAAGAGCCCCAGGTTAATGCAGAATTACTAGCATCCCACAGATAAAGGAGCCATTAGACCGAGTTGGTGCGCAGTTGATCGACCTTTATGGTCTTAAATCCGGAAATCGTTATGTACTTATATTAGTGACCCTCTAATCCAGGTTAGCTACACTGGTTCCTCTCAGAGGAAAAAAATCCCCAAAGTGTCCCCGAGTTAATAGTACGAGTCACACCGACGGTGACCGACCGGGACGCTGAATTCACATTTAAGATTTTCACTGAAATGTGTAAGATCATTGTAACCATAACTACTCTTAAAAGAGTTTCATCCACAAGCGAATGGGATGGTAGAGTGGACTAATCAGATTTTTAAGAACAATGCAATACTCGCTGAGAGAGCTTCAAGGGATTGGGACAAACACTTGTCATTAGTATAGTTAGCGTTAATTACGGCCATTTATAAATCCATTGATACTCATTGTTTTATTTCGTTCATAGGACACGCGTATCATTCGACTTTGGACTAATTAACCCGTCAGCAGTGTTGAATGGAGAGAATTCTCTCTCAAAATTCCTGTCTTAGAATGACAGTTGCCTAGAGTAGCTGCTGTCGCTTCTGTTAAGGCCCAAGTTAGCTATGTTTACTATTACAGCCGGAAGGTTACTTCCCTTAAGTTAAAGGAACTTAAGTGCTTATGGTAAGTGATGCATCTGCATTATAGCAAAAGACCCCTTAGGAAAGGTAAATACCAGGTTATGAAAAAGAACGGATCAGTAAATTTTGCGGCGAGTGCTGTATTTGAGAATAACCTTAAGGTATTTACATCCAACTAGGAAATATACTGTATTAAGGGTTGGGAAATGTTTGAGCAGGAGGAGGACCCTTGTAGGCCTGATGAAGAAGACTTGTCACTGTTACTCCAAAACCAAGTGAGACCCAAAACCAAGTGAGACCCAAAACCAAGTGAGACCCAAAACCAAGTGAGACCCAAAACCAAGTGAGACCCAAAACCAAGTGAGACCCAAAACCAAGTGCGTCTAATAGATAGAATGGTAAAAATATTTTACGATTTTCAAAATTCGATAACATTTGCAGGAAACAGACCTGCAAGTGTAGCCAGGAGTAATTAGTTTGACCCGAATGAGTTGCAAGGAGTCTGCAACTGGATTAATTAATCTAACAATAAATCATTTAGCATTTACCAAAACTTTACCTTAAATGTTCGTTCAAGCTTGTAATTAATGCAAGCGAGAGACTGGTAGGCTGTAATGGGAATGTTTGATATTTTGAAAACTTCTGGGATATTCGTCAGCCAACTTTATTAACAAGATTAATCACACACGAATGACTGTTTTTCTAACTGTTCATCAGTGCCTAATAACCTATTCTAGTTTACAGTTTTTTTTGTGAATATAATAATATTAATAATTTGTTTCCACTAACTTGATGGAAATTCTTCTTTTTTATGCGTGATATTTGTACTTAAGTAAACTACTACGATCCTAATGAATGGATTCTCATATGAAATACCGGCGAACTTTATTATTCTATTAATTAAAGGAACCTGTGCTTTCAGTTCTAAAACTATGGATTGTGCCTTAATTAACAGCAGGGTTAATCATCGTCACATCAACCTTCAAATATGTGTGTTTTACTGGTTATCACATCAGTCTTCAAATTAATCTGTTTCACTAATCACATCAGCTCTCACATTAATATCTTATTTTACGTAGCATAATCACATCAGTCTTCAGATTTATCTGTTTTACTCATTACCCCAATCTTCTGACTCGCATGTTACACTCAACATCATGATGTGAATCTTCTTGAGGAATGTCCTTAAATTCACTACATGAATTCTTTCTTTAAGACTTCTTGAATCGAACACATTCATTGGAGTTCCAGTGAAAGGGCAAGCCTTGAAAAGATTTTAATGCGAGACAATCTAATAGCTAAGAATTCTTAGCATGACAAAAACTCTTCGCTTAGTTCACGGTGCCGACAGACACTTTCGACAGTTTTGAAAGATTGGTGAAGGAGTCTCGCGTGCCCACGTAAATAGGCAATCAGTGCTCAAAAGGATGGAAAGTTTGTGGCTCGTCTTTCAGAATAGCAATCGCAAGCGTCAGTCGTATGGAATATAGACATCGCCATTTCTGCTGGCCCGTTCTTTGCTTTCACCAATGTTTTTATCAGCGAACTTGCTAATTTCCTCCTTGGTATAAACCTTGGTAATAGTTACCCACAAATTGGTCTAGAAAGACACGTGAGCAAACACTAGGACATATCTATTAGAAAACTTTTCGGTCCTGGGATCTTGATCACTTTCAATTGATTAAGGACTCAGGACCGAAACGTTTCCTAATAAAAATGTCCTATTGTTTGCGCACGTGTCTTTCTAAACCATTTTCCGTGTATAAAAAGATTTTTCTTTATATTTTCGTCTTTGCCGCAAGCTTACCAACACAATTGTAAATCTTGTTCTCGATACTATTCCTTCAGTTCCATTCCTGTGTATTTCCGTCCCCTGCACCGTTTTCCATAAATAATGCCGATTATTGTGCTTCTAGTAGCACTTATCAAAACCCCTTCTGAGACGTTACAGATCTGTACTTACCAGTACAGTCGCCACCATCCTCTTCTCGCCTCTAATATTTTACATTTACTGATAAACGTATCTTATCTACAAATGTATCTTCAACAGAGTTACATTAGTTTTGTTACTCAGGTGGAGGGCGTAGTGCGCACACGGTAAAAAACCCAGATTAGAATACCGGGCCTCAAAAGACGTATGACAAGTCTTCCTAAGCTTGGTACCCATGCTCACTTACAGTCAAGTACCATGATATGATAGTTGTACTGTTCGCTGTTTATTTTTATTGTCACTGGTTGGTACCAGCTTTGTATTTCATATTCCCAAAGCCCTGTTTAATATACTATGAATAGGTAAATGATAAATAGGAGCCACCATAAAAATAAATCGATAGAGTAGAAAATAGACAAAATGCATTGTATATGAAATTAAAACCTAAGTCAAGCGTCCACACATTCGCAGGACAGCGAACACTGGACTTGAGGTGATGAGGTCTGTGAACCGTGTGAGTAATCCAGTGCACTCAATCGAACACATCAAAATCATTTACTCTGAACCATTAATAAAGATCTTCGATATACGTACTTTATCAGCATTACTGCACTGCTGCTACTCTCGATGTCTCTCAGATAAATATTTTCATGTACATTATTTTCCTTATTGTCGTTAGGTAGTTTTATTTTATATACCTTTTTCTAGTATTAATCTCTTCCAAACATCTTTTTCGAGCAAATTCTGTGTTAAATCTAATACCTTATGTGCAAGGTGCCATCTTCATCCCGACAACCAGTATTTTATAGTATTCTTGGAACTTTGTACTTAATAGAATTCCAGGTACCTAGTTTTAAAAATATTCCAGTGACTTTTTAAGAAGTGTCCAACACGATGCGCAGAAGATAGTGTTTTATGCAACTGTGAAGAGTTTAATCATACAATACACCGAATAAACACGACGAATTGATGTTGTGTTTCTTTAACTCGTCTTCTCACTTCTTTAACCCAGCTCTCCTATACGATGGGTATCTGACTTATCCTAACGTTAATATCGAAGCTGACTTGAGCATCGACCGTACTTGTTATCCTGGACTTGTGTGTCAATATCTTTTAAAACCCCATTTGCTGGACACCACGAATTCCTTTCAATTTTGTGTTCCGCGGTGAAAACCCTGGGAGACTTTTCGACAGTGCAAAGAGGAATAAAGACCGCTTCGTAGAGATTGTCCTGGGGGCAGTCTTTGTTACCGCCACTACAATTGTCGCAAGACTCGGTGGCAACCATTATTACCATAGTGGAATAAGGCTTATTTGCTGCACCGACGAAGTGTACGCTCGTGTAATCGACATCTCCAGGATTGGTATTTCATGATGAGCCAGCTATTTACCAGCGGGTGTAGGCACGCGGCGTCGGCCTCACCAAAATTCGTTGAGCATTAATTAATCACCGAGAGACACGTCAGGAACTCAACGCACTTATTATTGCAGTCACTCTGCTATGGAACAGTTGAGGACTTGCTGATTGAAACGGAGTGTAAGACAAACTTGAATCATTCAATAGAACGGGATTTTAATTTGATACTTAGATCTCACATTCAAGTACTCACCTATTTGTGGTTGCTGGGATCGATTCATAGATCATGGCCCCCTCTACGCTATTCGCTACTAGGTCCACTCTTTTCCTGTTCCGTGAGCCTTTTCGTACCTCACCTTAAAGCTATGTATGGATCCTGCTTTCGCTACTTCACTCTCCAGATTGTTCCAATCCCCGACAACTCTAAGGCTGAAGAAATGCTTCCTAACATCCCTATGACTCATCTGAGTTGTTAACATCCAGTTTTGTTCCCACGTTCATGTGTCGACATCACTGCAACATTCTGGCCCTGTCCTTGTCAATTCCTCTCAGTATTTTATACTTGGTTATCATGTCCTTCTATCCCTCCTGTCCTCCAGTGTCGTCAGGTTAAGTTCCCTTAACTTCTCCTCGTAGAACATACGCCCTCTGCTCTGGGACTAATCTTGTTGCAAGCCTTTGCACTTTCTCTAATTTATTGACGTGTTTGTCCAGGTGTGGGTTCCATACTGGGGCTTCATACTCCAATATGGGCCTGACGTACACGGTGTACAGTGTCCTAAATGACTCCTTACTTAGATGGCGAAACGATATTCTTAGGTTTGCGGTTATTTGGTTGTTGTGCGCCTCAGGAGATGTGCTCGGTATCATACTCAGCCCAAGATCCTCTCACCCCCACGCTGTACTCTGTCTTCGGTCTTCTTGTCCTTTCCCAAACTTCATGACTGTATTTGGTGGGGTTAAATTCCAGGAGCCATTTGTCGGACCAGGCTTGCAGCCTGTCCAGATTCCCTTAGTCTTCCCTGATCCTCGTCTGCCTGTATTCTCCTCATTAGTTTGACATCGTCTGCGAGCAGGGACACCTCTGAATCTGCCCCTTCCGCCATGTCATTCACATATACAGGAAACAGTAACAGACCTAGGACTGACCCTCGTGGAACCCCAATCGACACATGCGCAAACTCCGACACCTCATCACGCACCCTCCACACGTTGTTTCCTTCCTGTCAGGTATTCCTTGACCCATTGCAAGACTTTCCCTGCTATTCCTGCCTGCTCCTTTAGCTCTTCAACCAGTCTCTTGAGTGGTATCTCAAAAACGTTGTTATTGCAAAAGAAAGGAGAATGAAGAACTGGATAACAAAAAAAATCAAAACAAGAGATGCTAAGTCAGTTGTAACACTTTTCAAGTCACTTCTTCTCTTTGGGCTGGAATATTGTTGTATTCTAATTGCCCTCTTCAAGGCAGGAAAAAAAATAGAACTGGAAATTCAGATAATTTTCATTACTCGTATAAATTCAGTCAAGTATTTGAATTACTGGTAATGCTTGAAGTTCTTTGAACTGATAATATTCCAAAGAGTGCAGTTCTTTGAATTGTACTCCTTGGAAGATGAGCTAGAAAAATATCTCATAATTTACACCTGGAAAATTATGGATGAATTGATCCCAAATCTGCACACTGAAATTACTCCGTATGAAAGCAAGAGGTCGTGATGGGTACTGAGAGAGAGAATCCAATGATTGTGAGAGTATTAAGACTTTTTCAACACGCTTTCTCCATGTATAAATGGAATTAACAACAACTTGCTGCTTATCTTCAAGAGGGAACTTGATATCGAATCCTGTTATCCTCCAGGTAACCTCCCAAACCCACCTCCCTGCTCACCTCTGACCCACCTCCCAGCCATCACATCCCTCACCCACCCTCCCCATTCATCCTCCCTGCTTACCTCAATGACCCACCTCCCCAACCCACGTTCCTGACCCACCTCAAATAATCACACCCTGACCTACACCCCGATCCACCTCCCCGACTCACCTCCCCAACCCATCTCCCCAACCCATCTCCCCAATCAATCTCCCTTACCCACCTCCCACCCACCTCCCCAACCCCCAACTCCCTGACTCACTTCCCAACCAACCTCACTGACCCACCTCCCCAACCACTTCCGTGACCGACCTCCTCAACCACCACAACCACCACCACCCACCACAACCACCATCACCCACCACAACCACCATCACCCACCACAACCACCATCACCCACCACAACCACCAGTACCAATCATCACCACCCACCACCTTCCATCACCACCCACCACCACCACCCACCACCACCATCACCACCCATCATCACCCACCACCAGCCACCACCACCAGCCTCCACCACCAACCTCCACCACAACCCACCACCACCCATCATCACCCACCACAAGCCACCACCACCAACTTCCACCACAACCCACCACCATCCACCACCATCACCACTAGCCACCAACCACCACCACAACCCACCACCACCAAACCCACCACCACCACAACCCACCACCACCACAACCCACCACCACCACAACCCACCACCACCACAACCCACCACCACCACAACCCACCAGCAGAGCAAATTACCACTATCCACCAGAGAACACACCTTCTCCCAAAACCACCTATCACCCCCATCACCCCTTACCACCACCACCACAACCCACCCCAACCACAACCCACCATCATCCCCACCACAACCCATCACCATCCACCACCACCACCCATCATCACCCACCACCAGCCACCACCACCAACCTCCACCTCCAACCTCCACCACAACCCACCACCACCCATCATCACCCACCACAAGCCACCACCACCAACCTCCACCACAACCCACCACCATCCACCACCATCACCACCAGCCACCAACCACCAACCACCACCACAACCCACCACCACCACAACCCATCAGCAGAGCAAAATACCACTATCCACCAGAGAACACACCTCCCAAAACCACCTATCACCCCCATCACCCCTTACCACCACCACCACAACCCACCCCAACCACAACCCACCATCATCCCTACCACAACCCATCACCACCCACCACCACCACCCATCATCCACCACCACCACCCATCATCACCCACCACCAGCCACCACCACCAACCTCCACCACAACCTCCACCACAACCCACCACCACCCATCATCACCCACCACAAGCCACCACCACCAACCTCCACCACAACCCACCACCATCCACCACCATCACCACCAGCCACCAACCACCACCACAACCCACCACCACCACAACCCATCAGCAGAGCAAAATACCACTATCCACCAGAGAACACACCTCCCAAAACCACCTATCACCCCCATCACCCCTTACCACCACCACCACAACCCACCCCAACCACAAAGCACCATCATCCCTACCACAACCCATCACCACCCACCACCACCACCCATCATCACCCACCACCAGCCACCACCACCAACCTCCACCACCAACCTCCACCACAACCCACCACCACCCATCATCACCCACCACAAGCCACCACCACCAACCTCCACCACAACCCACCACCACCCACCACCATCACCACCAGCCACCAACCACCACCACAACCCACTACCACCACCACAACCCATCAGCAGAGCAAAATACCACTATCCACCAGAGAACACACCTCCCAAAACCACCTATCACCCCCCATCACCCCTTACCACCACCACCACAACCCACCCCAACCACAACCCACCCCAACCACAACCCACCATCATCCCCACCACAACCCAACACCACCCACCACCACCCACTAGAGCCCACCACCACCCACCATCACCCACTGCCACCCTACACCACAACCCACCACCACCCCATCCCATCCCATCAGAGAGCCCATTACCACTACCTACCACCATCACCACCACCCACCAGAGCCCACCACTTCCACCACCTACAACCCACCACTACACGTCACCCACCATCACCACCACCACCCACAACCTACCACACCACACCCCACCAGACAGCCCACCAACGCCACCCGTCACCCACCACCACCACCAGCCTACCTCCACCACCCACCTACCTCCACCACCCACCAGAGAGCCCACCATCACCCACAACCTAAAACCCACCACCACTACCTACAACCTACTACCCACCACCACCACCCACCAAAACCACCAACCACCACCACCGCCCATCCACAACCCACCAGAGCCCACTACCACCTACCTCCCGCCACCCCCACAACCCACCTCCCACCGCAACCCTCCACCACCACAACCCCCTACCACCACCACCCCACCACAACCCAACAGAGAGCCTTCTAGAACCCACATACCATCCACCACAACCCACCAGAGAGACCACCACCACCACCTACCACCCACCAACCACCACAACATACAGCCAGCTACCACCCACCTACCACCACATCCTGCCACCAGCACCTACTACACACCTACCACCACAACCCACCACAAGCACCTACTACCCAGCTACCACCACAACCCACCACCACCTACCACCACCTACCACCACCTCCACAACCCCCACCACATTCCACCCACCTACCACCAAAAACCCACCAACCACCACCCACCACCTTCTACCACAACCTACCACCACAAACCACCCACCTACCACCACAACCCATCACCTACCACCCCCACCCACCACAACCCACCAGCGCAACCCACCTGGGTGGGTTCCTCACCTCCAGCGTCTAAGGATGCTGCCGCCACTCCCTCACGTCTCAACCTTCAATAAATTTTCAAAATGTTCTCTTTATCTTAGCAACATTTTTCTCCAGTGATAGTGTGCGCTGCAGCTTATTATTTACCCCCTCCCCACCATCCTCATCCTCTTATCCTTCATACTTATCCTCATCTCCATCCTCTTATCCTTCATACTTATCCTCAAACTCTCCAGCAGCCTCTTGGTCCTCTTCATTTTCATTATCTTTTATTTCATTATCTTTTATTTCGTCTTCTTGACTCGCTTCCGCATCCTCTTCATTCTTATCCTCTTCCTTTTTATCCTCTTCCTTCTCATCCTCGTCCTTTTCATCCTCTTCCTTCTCATCCTCTTCCTTTTCATCCTCTTCCTTCTCATCCTCTTCCTTCTCATCCTCTTCCTTCTCATCCTCTTCCTTTTCATCCTCTTCCTTCTCATCCGCTTCCTTTTCTTCTTCTCATTCTTGTTACTTCTTCATCTACTTCCTACTCTTCTTCTTTATTCTTTTTAATCTGTTCATTCTCATCTTCTTGGTACTCTTCTTTCTGATCCTCTTCATAATTCTCATCCTTCTCGGCCTCTTCCTTCTCTTTTTTCTCATTCTCTACTCATCGTTTTCCATTTTATTATCCTCTTCATCCTCATATTAAAATTTTCAATTTTCTCTTTCCCTTCATCATTTACCTTATTCTTTTCCTCCATATTCTGTTTCTCTGTATCCTCATTCTTATTATTTTTCTCCTTATCTATTTCTCTATTCTCTTCCTCATCCTATTAATCTTCCACTTCATCTTCCTCATCCTCTTCCTGCAGACTCCTATTCTTTATCCTTCTCCGCCTCTTCTTCCTGATCCTCTTCCTCCCCATCTTCTCCTGGTATTCTTCCTCCTTCATCTCTCTTATTCTATCTACTTTTCTTCATCATTTTTTTTATCTCTTTCTATACATATTTTATTTTATTTCACTCATACTTCTTCCCCTTTCTCCTTCACTCCTTCCTCAGCCTCCTCGGCCTTTTCCTTCGCTTTTTCCTTTTCTCCCTTTTATGTCTTTTTTAAGGTCTTCATGTCAATTATCTTTCCTTTTGCTTCTCTTTTTATTCTGTTCGAAGTTTTTCTTCACTTCTAGTCTCTAGTTGCTCCTTTTATCCATTTTCCCCTCTTTTTTTTTTCTCCCACTCCTTTTCCGCCTCTTTTCCCTTCATTATCCTCCGTTTTCTCCTCTTTCTCTCCCCTTGAGTTTGTCTCCTACGTGTGTGATATTTGTGCATCATCGTCGTTGTCATGATCGTCGTCGCCGTCGTCATTATAGTCATCGCCGTCATCTTCGTCGTCATCCTCATCGTTATCATTGTCATCATCGCCGTCATCATCGTAATCATCATTATCATCATCGCCGTCGTCGTTATCGTCACCATCATTATCATCATCGTCGTCGTCGTCATCATCATCGTCAGGTATCCCCAACGGGGGACCTCACTGACCCTGAAATATTTTTTCTTCTGCTCAGTACTGCAGGACGCCTCATTCAACCGCTTTCCAATTCTCAACATTTTTGTACGGTAACGAGGACCAAATTCTTGGAACAGATGGCATGTTTATGTGGCATGTGAGCAGAATTGTTGAACGCATTCGCAGCATCCTGGAATGGCTTGGATACCTGTTCAGAAGAGGTAAACTGTAAATTATTAAATAGCGTGGTTGAACGTGCATAAAAAGCGTTCAAAGCTTCACCACCTCATTGGTGAAGCTTTGAATGCTCAGAAAAGGTGTCAAATAATGACGACTGCGTGGAGAAAAATTCAGATGTGTAGGTACTGATATGACCTTTATATATGTAAAATAGAGTGAACATTTTATGCACGTTAAACCACATTAAATAATTTACCGTTTACCTCTTCTGAACGACTTTAGTATTTAAGCCAGGATACCGCTTGTTAATTTTCGTTTGCTTGTAGGCAGATTTGTTGCTTTATTAAAATATTTAAAAAAAAACTAGGAATCGTTGTTATCATTGCCATAACTGGAGAATGACTCGTCTGATCGGTTTCAAATTTTCACCACTGGTGTGGTTTCCTGAACAAACCAAACCTCGCGCTGCCATTGTTTGGCATAAGTCCCAATTTGCCAGTTTTATTGAATAAATAGTGATATTCACTTTTATTCACTAACTAAAGAATGATTCTTGTGTTTGGCTTCAGTATATTATTAACGATGGATGGGTGACGACCTATAAGTTTATTTGAAATAGCTACAAATTTACAATTTTACTGAAACTAGTAATAAACCTGGAATTGTAGAAAACAGATCAATTATTTTAGAATGCCTCTTCTGATCGGTTTCAAACCCTATTTTGTATTTGAGCTGTGTGGGTGCCAATTTTTTGTTAATTTTATAAAAAATAATTTTTTTGTGATGTTTTTAAGTTTAATGATGGGAAAATTTCATATTTTTCAGAACGTTCTCAACAACATTTTCGTTTACTTTCTCTCAAAATTTTGTATTACTCGAGAATGCTTTATTCATTCGGCTTAAGATTTTCAAAGCTTGTGTAATATATCTTTGGCAAGAGTCAAGGGTTTGTTTACATGCGTGGGAACACTATGCACAGTTCTACAGAGGTCATTCCCAAATTTTGTTTCCTTGTGGTAGGTGGACACAGCCTCCTCTGATCAGCTTCAAAATTTCAACACTGATGTATCCTACTTAGTAAATGGTTCTGTTATTTAATGGAGTGTTGATGCCATCTTGTTGCTTTTAATCTGTAAATGGTGTAGTATTATTTTGTCTTAGTGCATTATTTTGCCTTGATTCTGGTGAGGGGCTCTTGATCTGGACTTATGTTCCCCTTGCTTAGATCGAAATTGAATGCTTCTCATTTCAAAGGGGCTATGTGATCCCTGCGGGTTTAGGGATTTCCTCTGATCAAAAATATAATTGTGAACGACATCAATCTTCAATGGTTGATCCATCCTATGAAATGGGTTGACTTTTCATAGATTTAGGCTGTTTAGGCGCAAATTTTGTTGGCCTCTGTGCAGTAACTAGAAAATGCATCTCCTGGTTAGCTATACAATTTTAGTGCTGATTTGTTTTCCTCGAAGGAAACAATCTCTTGCAGCTAGGTTTTGTTAGTTAGCAAGTGCCGATTTTATTTATCAAATCATAAGAGATATTCTGGAGAACATCTCTTCTGATCAGAAATAAATGTTTGACTTTGTTTATCAAAGAATAAACCAAATTAATGGTCTTTTAACTTAATGTTTTAACTTAATGTTTTAACTTAATGTTCTTTTGTGTGTCTATAATATCCATGTTCCCTCGAGACCATTGTTAAATAATTTTGTTATTTTCACGAAGGTTATATAAAACTAATTTTTCAAGAGCTGGTCGGTCTTAGAGAAAAGTTTTGATTGATTTTTGCCTGTGTAGGTTCCTATTTACTCTTTTTTTTTTTAATGGGAAAATTGAGATACTACTTTTCATGCGATAATTTTGAGTGTCTCATCTGACTGGCATGAACCTTTCCATTCTGATTACTTGATAGCGGAACATAGCTGCTTCAAGATCAGTGTGCTCGTGTATTTTAGGATTTTGGTCTCTTAGGTCCCTCTGGAAAATATAAATTAAATTTGGTCTGTGAAAGTCCTAATTTACCGTTTATATTGAGGAAATTTGGATATTAGTTTCCACATGATAACTTGTGAATGCCTTTTGTGATTCCCTTCATATCTACATACAGTGCTAATATTTTTTTTACTGCCACGCTCTGTACTATTACAGTGCATTGAGGTAGAGGGGGCTGAAGTTATAGAATACGGGGATACCTCCTCGGATCGCGCAGCCACGGAAATACATCGGGTTTGTTTGATGTTCTTGTTTATACATTGAAAAGTTTACCCCAGAGTGAACGTCCAGTTGCTTGTTAGCTTCGCATCTCAGCTGCATCTCTTATTATAGCTCAAATTTTTTTCTCTTCACTCCACCCTTCTCCATATTTTCCCTTCCCTGTGTTCTATGATGCTCATGCAGAGTGTCGCAAGGTTAGCGCAAGAATGTATTCTTAGACACATAATAAGTCTGCATCGTTATGTATTACTGTAATTCTCTCTCTCATATATATATATATATATATATATATATATATATATATATATATATATATATATATATATATCGTGCCGAATAGGTAAAACTGGTCAGTTAGGAAGAACCTATTTAAAATTAAGTCCTTTCCTAAAAATTTCTCTTGTACGTTTAAAGATATATTTTTTTCATTTATCCGAAATTCCAAAATCCGAAAGTTTTTAGTATTGTCAATAGCAATTACTCAATGATTACCCCATGCGTTGTGCTCTGTGGTGTGAAGATATAAATTTCGGAAAGTCCTATGGGTAATAGTGAAAAGAAAAAGAGGAAAGTCAAGTTGGCCCAAGACTGTTCAACTGCGTCCCAGCATACATAAGGGGGATTACCAATAGACCCCTGGCTGTCTTCAAGAAGGCACTGGACAGGCACCTAAAGTCAGTACCTGACCAACCAGGCTGTGGTTCGTACGTCAGTTTGCGTGCGGCCAGCAGTGGGGGCACTGGCAACTGCAGTGGAGGGAGCTGTTAGGGCTTTAAACTAGAAATAGTTAGTGGTATGGGTTTTGGGGGGAAAACAGAGAAGTCCCAGTGTAGTAATATTATAATTTCTAGGAGAACTAGTAATAGGCAGAATAAGGTGGATAGTGGAAAGCTAGTGACACTAGATGACAAGGACAGTAATAGGTATAGTGGAAAAACAGAGATGAGCAGGAAGGGTAAAGAGAAAGGAGGGTCTTTAAATATATATTATACCAATAGTCGTAGTGCTAGGAATAAGATGGACGAGTTGAGATTAGTTGCAAGTACGGGTAATATTGATGTTTTTGCAATAACTGAGACATGGTTTAATATGAAAAATCGGGACTTGCCTGCCGAATGTCACATTCAGGGTTTTAAATTGTTCCAAGTAGACAGAAGTATCGGGAAGGGGGGTGGGGTGGCACTCTATGTCCGTGATCATTTAAATTGTTGCATAAAAACGGGTATAAAGTCTGAATTAACACATACAGAGTCTGTCTGGATAGAATTTTCAGAGGGGTGTCAAAAATTGATTTTAGGCGTGGTTTACCGTCCTCCAAACTTAGATAGGGAACAAGGGAGACTACTCTGGGAGGAAATTGTTAAGGCCACAAGGCACGATAACGTAGTAATTCTAGGGGACTTTAACTTTAGTCAGATTGATTGGAATTTCTTGACAGGGAATTTAGAATCTAACGACTTTTTAGAAGTAGTTCAGGATTGCTTTTTGAAGCAGTTTGTAACAGAACCTACAAGGGGAAATAACCTACTTGACTTGGTTCTGGCAAGCAAGGAAACCCTTGTTAATAATTTAGAAATTACAGAGGAACTCGGCTCAAGCGACCACAAGTCAATTACCTTTAGCATTGAATGGATGTATGATAGTAGGGATAATTCAGTAACGGTCCCAGATTTTCGCTTAGCAGATTATAATGGACTTAGAGAACACTTATCAACTGTGGACTGGGGTGAAGAAGAGAGGTATCAATATGACAGTTTTCTTAACACTATACAGGCTGCCCAAAGAACATTTATTCCGTATAAAGAAATTAGATCAAGTAGAAATGACCCAAAATGGATGAATAATAGGCTCAAATATCTTTTAGGGCAGAAGAAAGGAATTTATAGGCGCATAAAAAGAGGTGAGGGTCATCTTATAAATCAGTATACTGACATTAAGAGGGACGTTAAAACGGGAATAAGAAAAGCTAAACGGGACTACGAAATTAAAGTTGCTAGGGATTCAAAACTAACCCAAAAGTTTTTCCAGGTTTATAGAACAAAAGTTAGGGATAAGATAGGTCCCCTTAAAAATAACTTTGGGCATCTTACTGACAAGGAGAATGATATGTGCTCTATTTTTAATAATTATTTTCTCTCGGTTTTCACACAGGAAGACATTAATAATATCCCAGTAATTAATTTTTACAGAGGCCCAGAAGAAGATAAATTATGTAATATCACAGTCACTAGCGAAATGGTTATGAAACAACTAGACCGACTGAAACAAAATAAATCGCCGGGTCCTGATGAGCTTTTTGCAAGGGTTCTTAAGGAATGCAAAATGGAACTCTGTGAACCATTAAGTAACATTTTTAATTTATCTCTTCAAACAGGTGTAGTATCTGATATGTGGAAGATAAGAACATAAGAACATAAGAAAGGAGGAACACTGCAGCAGGCCTGTTGGCCCATACTAGGCAGGTCCTTCACAATCCGTCCCACTAACAGAATATTTGCTCAACCCAATTTTCAATGCTACCCAAGAAATAAGCTTTGACAATTCTACCCACTCATGCGCGAGTCCCACTCAAATCCAACCCCTCTCACTCATGAATTTATCCAACCTAAATTTGAAACTACCTAAGGTCCTAGCTTCAATAACCCTACTAGGCAGACTGTTCCACTCATCAACTACCCTATTTCCAAACCAATACTTTCCTATATCCTTTCTAAATCTAAACTTATCTAACTTGAATCCATTATTGCGTGTTCTCTCTTGGAGAGATATCCTCAAGACCTTATTTATATCCCCTTTGTTAATACCCATTTTCCACTTGTATACCTCGATCATGTCTCCCTCATTCTACGTCTTACAAGTGAATGTAATTTTAGGGTCTTCAATCTTTCTTCGTAAGGAAGATTTCTAATGCTATGTATTAATTTAGTCATTCTACGCTGAATGTTTTCTAACGAATTTATGTCCATTCTGTAATATGGAGACCAGAACTGAGCTGCGTAATCTAGGTGAGGCCTTACTAATGATGTATAAAGCTGTAATATAACCTCTGGACTTCTGTTGCTAACACTTCTTGATATAAATCCCAGTAATCTATTTGCCTTATTACGTACGCTTAGGCATTGCTGTCTTGGTTTAAGGTTGCTGCTTACCATCACCCCCAAGTCCTTCTCGCAATCTGTATGGCTAAGTTCTACGTTATTTAACTTATAAGTGCTTGGGTTATGGACACTCCGAGCTTCAGAACCTTGCATTTATCTACATTGAACTGCATCTGCCACTTTTCTGACCACGAATTAAGTTTGTCTAAATCTTCCTGAAGTTCTATGACATCTATGTTTGAATCAATTATCCTACCTATCTTCGTGTCGTCGGCGAATTTGCTCATATCACTAGTAATTCCCTCATCAAGGTCATTGATATATATTATAAATAACAATGGGCCTAAGACTGATCCCTGTGGAACACCACTTGTTACAAGTCCCCATTCGGATTTAACCCCATTTATGCACACTCTCTGCTTCCTATTGGTGAGCCATGACTCGATCCATGACAGCACTTTTCCCCCAATGCCATGAGCTGCCACTTTCTTTAACAGTCTCTGGTGCGGTACTCTATCAAAAGCCTTACTAAAGTCTAAATAAACAATATCGAATTCTTTATCGTGATCAACAGCCTCAAAAGCTTTACTGAAGAAGGTTAATAAATTAGAT